>JAEMTY010000357.1:0-25000 GCA_020423425.1 Chrysopa pallens
GTTTTAGTTTTTGCGTAAATTTTGACAACTTTAGATCTCATTCCATCCTTATATCCCCTATACGCTTTGACAGATCGATATCCCTAAGTATCAAGTATTTCAAGTTTTTGATCATACATGAACTTTCACTAAAGTTAGTTTTTTGTAATTTATATCTCTTTTAGACCATTATATTATTATTAGTGGTTGATTGTTAGAATTATAAGAAAATACTAAATTGTGTAACACAGAATAAATTTAAAAATTTTACTTGGCGCAACGTTTTTTACTTAAAATTGATTTACCTATGGAAATCAGCAGGAACTGGAGCAGTAACAAAGCTAGCCATAGGTTTTTTTCTGACAGCATGTATCATTCGAGATAAATCAGCACTTTTAGTAATTAATTCCGATCTTGTACATGTATGTAGTTGATGCTCAATTTCTTGAAGTAAATGTTCCAATTGTTCCGTTTCTTGTGTCAATGAGTTCTTTTGTCCCATCAATGTAAATAATTTTGTTTTTAATTGTGAATCTAAACGAGCAATCATTAATTCAACAGCATTTCGAATTTCACGAACTCGTTCATCTTTAGCAGCACGCACTGACTCAACATTTCTTTCCTGAAAATAAAAAAAGCTTTTAGCTGAAGATTAAATTTCTGATTAAATTATTAAATGTATACTATTTAAATACTTAGAATTTAGTAGTTAAGCGATTTATTAACTTTTTTTTTTTTTTAAGAATTATCATTCTGATTATCATAGCCAAAAATTAAAAAAAAAAAAACACATTTTATTCATTTTAATACAGACAAGAACGCACAAGCCTCGCCGAACCCGCACTGAGGTAGAACTATCAAAAATAAAGAACCCGCGCTGAAGTAGAACTGTGCTGGCCATCGCACTGATAAGAAATTAAACAATATAATTATATTTGTTAGTTCACACATACTCGCACTAAGTTTGCACGACTATGTGACGTCCGTGGTACTAAGCAAAACTTATTACATTGCTATGGTGTGGATACGCGAGTCTCTGAATTTACCAGTATCAACTACAAATAAAAATCTCACTACCTGATTGTTTCTTTTCATTAAATTTATCTGATTATTTAATTAAAAACAATCAGAAAAAAATATTAGCAACTTGAGACTTGGAGTACTTTTATTTAGAATAGTAAAAGCTACAATTATAAAGCTATGATTATATTTGAAAATTCAACAGACAGTATGTTTAAAATCTCACAATTTTCATTTTGCTTGTGATGTTTATTTTATTTAATTTTTTGAAAACTTGGTCGAGAGTGTTCTTAGTTATGATTCAAGAAAATCTTTTCATACGATTGTAAGCCATCAGTTCTTTTAATTTTAATGGTAATTAAAAAATGAAACAAATACATCAAGGAGTTTTTAAGAAGTTTTTAAATTTCACTTCTATTATCAACAATTACATACCACTTCTTGAACAATACTGATTAATTCCATTAAACGTCGTCTAAGTTGAGCTACTTCATCTTTAATTTGAGTGATATGTTGTTCATACACTTCTTCAAGTGGTTTAAAAGTATGACCTGAATGGGTTCCACCCCACAAAGCACACTGATGGCATATACAACATCGACAAGTCCAACAATAAACAGATAATTTTTCATGATGAGTTGAACATCTAAAAAATAATATCAAAATTAATAACAAAAACAGTAAATGGAGAATGAAGAAATTGATTTATTAACCACTATCGAATGAAAAATTAGACTGAACATAATGGCGGTATTAAAAAAATTGTATGTAAATGGCTTCATTTAAGTAGCTCACAAATAAAGGGGTTTATTTTATTTCGCTGAAAATGTTAGCCAAAAACATCGAAAAAGGTATCTTAAATTCTTGTTTGCCTACTAATATATAGATTTTGAAAAAATTTTCCATTAACACAAAGTTGATATATTCTTTAAATTAACTCTCAAATTTATTTTTCAAAGGTTTACAACTTAAATAAAATAGCGGTGCGGACACAGAACGCCTAAATCGTAAGAAATAAAGACGGATGTTCCTTAGCTCTAGCTAATACCTAAGGTGGCAACTTTTGGCATTTATTTCTAGAAAAGAGACAAACTTCAAAATTTTGCCGTTCGCATATAAATGCATACTCACTGGGGAAACATAAAGTATCAAATTATAACCCTGCAGTGTTGCAATGTAAATTAAACATTTTCTTTTACTTGGACTATTTATCAAAAAAAGTAATGTGATTTAATAAGCTCTCAAAAATTTTTAGAACAGCTCACATTTACATGGAAGTATTAACCGATGGGCCTCAAAAGTGTTTCGTCCGGAATAATACTAAACTCTTAATTTCGAATTATACCCAATTCAAAATTGAAAAAGTTGCATTATACCATTACCAACGATATAGTGTAGATTTTTATAACAAAATCTACTGGTCATTGTATTTAGTAATTAGTTATAGTTACCGATCTCGGTCAGCTTCATCACGACTTGAATTATTTGAAACTGCTTGTAATGTATCAAGCTGTTGGGTAACTTCTTCAACCCAACGGCAATTGACAAGTTCATGAAGATGAAGTGCTGCACGACAATGAGGACATTGAGATCGTTGTTCCGTTAACCAACGTCGAATGCAAACATAACAGCATAATTTGGAACAATGTGGGCACAAATGAGCATCACGGAGTTTTTCCATACATATGAAACATCGAAATACTTCTGCCAAAGTCTGAAAATTTTAAATAATTGTATATTTAAATTACATTCTGTAATATCTTCAAAAAAAAGCAATTAATAAAATGGAAATAACAACTGAGATAGGTAATTGTTAAAATAACCTACCTATGCTCGAGTATTACTCTTTTAACTGTTTATAATTATATATTATAATTATGTATGAATTAATAGTCTGACTTTGAAATAAAATTGTTGTGAATGTAAACAATTTATAAGAAGTGAACAATGCAATTAATAGAGTTAACTGTTTAGATACTCGATATAGTGTTTAGTATCAATATTTTAGTTACTTTTTATTTATTTTTATGCACTTACGAATACACATATAACCATATAATGTACTGTAATTATGTATGTTTTTATTAGCAAAACTAAAGCTCTAATTGAGACTAATCTAAACATTTTACGAAAAAATGTTTCAAGCAATAGATGTTTCATTTCTAAAAAACGTTTTTTGGATCTCTTATGGTTCAAAAGTTGGGTCATGGGTTATTGGACCCAATGAACCAATTTTGCTCATTCATGAACTTAAACTCACTTTTTAGGTTTATGGTTAACTTGATGACGGGCAGACGGACGGACATGCGGAAATGGACTAATTAGGTGATTCTATACCAAACGCCTATAACAAAATTTTGTTTGTACTCCTAATATTTTTTAGCGTAACTAGAGTATAAAAACATGTTGCAATCAAGTTGTTTGTTTGTATAAAAGCAAATATATTGAGTATTTGAACTGTTCGATTGTTTATGGATTAAAAGGTGGATCATAAATTTTTGGGACTCAATTGAACGATTTTGCTGATTCCCAAACTTATTCGCTTTTTGAGTTTAGGATATACGATTAAAATTTAAGTTTAACACTTTAAGTCAATGTGATCACGGACGGACAAATAAATAAAAATGCAGTAATTAAGATGAACAAAACCAAAATCTTACAAGTACGTTCAATATTTTCTAGTTAAAAAACATGGTTTTATGTTTGCACCAAATATATGAACGTGGGAATAGGATTTTATGCGAGCATTTAACTTGCACAAGCGGTTTGAAGCTTCTTTAATTGAGCTGTTTCAACAATGTTATTCAATAACTTACGGTTATTGCCCATCTTAAGAAAAGTAAAGGCAAAAACTTTTTAATTTTTATTTGTTAAAAAATTTAGTTTTATTAATTTTTTTCTGTTTGTTAAAAACTTTTTGGAAAAATTAGTTTTTTGTTAAACTATATACAGCTTGGATACCCTTGTTAATTAGCTACAAGTTTGTTATATTTTGAACTCTCTATGTTAAATTTTTACAGACATATCCGACATTAATATATTATTAGTTTAGCAAAAGACAATTTTTCAAATGTTTTCTACAAAAAAAATTTTTTGTTTGTTTTGGCTTATAATAAGATTTTGGAATAATGGCAAGTCCTAATAATTTTGTTAATTAACTGGTCAATAAAAGAAGCTTGAAGCTTCAAAATTATATATTTTTAATTTCTATGTGATCATTAGTTCCTTTAATTTTTTTTAGTAGAATGTTTCGAGTGATTTACACAAAAATTAAATTTAACCTTACCCCAAAACATCAATTATTTAGGAAAATCTGTATTAGTCTATTTTTTAGCCTGGTTTGCAACCCTCGGGATGCTGTGCTAACAAAATGGCTGCCGAAAAACTATGATTGTCGCACTTTTTTTTGGATTTTTGTCAATGCCTCCTTAGCCGTGCGGGTGTCTATTTATAGCAAATTTAATCTAATTTAAAAATATTACGAAAAAAATTTTTCAAACCTGCTAGATTAAAAAGTTATTGACAAAAATCTGAAAAAATGTGACAAAATCGCAGTTTATTGTTTTACTATTTGCAAATTTATTATACAGACAAATTGCCTGATTACGAGGCGCAAGATCTACACATTTGTAACTGCAACAAGGGTGCAAATAACCACGCTGTTGTCTTGTAAAACGAGTTGTACTGACTTTATTTGGAATAAAATAATTTTTATTCTTAGAAAAAACCCATCTCGAGTGCAAAAACATCGTAAAATGTCAAAATTCGTCGATCTCTGAATATGTGTCTGCAATTGTCAGTTTTTTTTTTGTCCAAATATAATTCTAATGACTTTTTTTTGCAAGAGAAAGACTTTTTTAGCGTAGTTATTGTAATTTGACTTATTCGGCCAACATTCCAATATTTAAAGAGCCATATATCTATAAATTTTGACTTAGAAAAACAAAATTATTTTCATTTTATAGAAAATTTAAATTACTTTAAGAAAGGTATCAATAACAATTTTCCAAACTCGTACGATTAATGAATTATTGTAGAAAATCCAAAACAATTGCGACAAAATCACAGTTTTTCGGCCGCCATTTTATAAGTACAACATTCCGAGGGTTACAAATTAGGGTTTAGACTCACAATAATGGCCCAAAACTAATATTAGAAAATCTGTAATACTCCATTTATTGTTATTGGCGAATATCCGAAAAAGTTCGATAAAATCGCAGTTTTTCAGCCACCAGTTCAATATTTTAAGAGCTATATCTATATAATTATTTGATATTTGACTTAGAAGAACAAAATTGATCTCTTTTTATATCAAATTTAAAGTTCTTTAAGAAAGGTAACAATAAGAATTTTCCAAACGCATACGGTTAATGCTGAAAATTAAAAAAAAAAAAAATAATAAGGTGGGACGAAATCAGTTTTTCGACCATGTTAGCACAGCATCTCGAGGGTTGCAAATCAGGATAGACTCACAGTAATGGTCCAAACTTATATTAAAAAATCAGAAACACTCCCTTTAAATTAAGTTCAATGTACGTTTCACCTGGCTGAAAGTTGATAAAGGTGAAAAACATGTAGTCGTGTGCGTCGATAGCTGTGTTTTTGAAAGTTAAAATTTTGTTCATTGTTCCTACTATTATAGTGTAGATGTGTACTAAGAAAGGATTTTTCAAAATTCTCAGCTTGATCAAGGTATTATTCGATTCGAAATGGAATCTGAAAACTTTAAAAGAAATTGTAGCCCCGCTCAAAAAAAAATAATTGTAAAAAGTGTACAAAATTTAATAAAAAAGGGGAAATTTCGTTTTTCCTAAATATCTCAAGAACTTTTACGAATATACAAAATCCAAAAAAAAAAAATTCTTAAGAGCGAAATTTTCTAAAAAACACCAACTTTAGTATTTATACTTTGAATAAAGCGATATATTTAAATATGATAAATTTAAGAAAACGTTCCTGTTTGAAAATTGAAACTTTTTTTTTTCATTGTTTTAGAAAATTCGTAAACTATTCACCACTTTAAAGAATTCAAAAATGGAAAACTGCAATTTTTCCCGTAAGTTAGTCACAAAATTCTTCACAATGGAAGGTCAGTACTTTATTTCGTATTCGACGAGAGTGGAATTGTCAATTTTTGAACAAATCACGTTTTCAGGTGGTTTTCATGAATAAATTTTTCATGAAAATAAGTATTTTATTTAAAAGATTATTCGGAGTAAAAAAAAATCTGGGTTTTAAACATTCTTCTTCACAAGCCAAAATCGAAAATTTCAATGTAAAATATCTAAAAATCAATGCATTTTTCGGGGAAAACTCATAAAACTTTTTTGGAAGTGCTTAGAAAAACCTATATTTTTTCTTTTTTATTGAAGTTTGTAGTATCAAAATTAAACGAGTTATGATTAAAACAAAAATTGGCCCCTTTTTTTTGGCGGCAAAAAAATGTCAAAATCAACCCTTAATTACCATCCCAATTGAAAATGATCGTTACCACTTTATAACTAACTTTATTTATGTACTCGTAGTATGTCCTATAAGTTTAACCGATTTAAAGTGCTTAGTTCTGCAAAAAAATTAAGCTTGCAGTGAAGAGAGCTTTTTTGCAAGTTTGCAAAAAATTGCATTTCTTTAAAAATAACTCAAAAATAATGAAAGATACGCAAAATTTTAAACAGTTAAAAATTGTGGGTTTTTCTTTTTCTGTACAATAAAAATTGAGTAAGACATGGCCGTTTAAATTTTGCATATGTTAGCAAATAGTAACGTTACCAAGTTCTTTCACTTCAAAACTTAAAAAAATTAAATAATTTACGTCAGTTTAAAGATCTTGAAAAAACCTACACAAGCGGTTTTTATTGAACTTGATCGCTAAAAAAATAAGCGAGTAATGGTAAAAAATATCCAATCACAAATTATTAGAGTTATCAAAACAAGTATAATACAAAACTGGTGAAGAAGATTTCTTCATCTTTTCACTCTAGAATAAGTCGAATAATAATTATTTATAAAACAATGAATTCCTTTTCAAAATTTTTATTAGCTCTCTTACTAAAAGTCCACTAAAAAAATTATAAACCTGGTTCGTAAAACTAAATGATAAATTTTATTTAATCACTTATTATTCATGTCAATATATACTTTATTATGACAAATTTATTTTATTGGTTTGACTTTTAGCTTAAGACAAAACTTTTTTCTACTAGATTGTTTCACATGGTCCCGAGGAAATTTTGTGACTTTCGACCTAAGAAATCCATTGCCATTGAAGCGTCAAAAACAATTTTGATGCAATCTGAAAATATTTCAGTTAAAGTGGTCTGAAAAACTCTTCGACAAGCACTAGATTTTTAAGTCAATATTATGCATGCCCAATTTCATTACATTTCGATAAGTATTTTTTGAGTTATTTAAGCTAGAAAATTGTGTTTCTAAAAGCTTTTGTTTGATAAACCGCTTTAAAATAGGCTACTGGATTTTGTATCAACTTAGTGGCTAAAAGTCTTACGATATGTGTAAATTCTACTATATAAATACTATCTTTTCCTTTTACTATACAAATATTTTATATCTTTCTACTATATAAAGAAATTTCTGTAATCGATCGATTGTTATTATGGTAGTCACTTAACCTATTTATGTCAGTCAACTAAAAGCTTGTGAACGCAATCGAAGATTATAAGATTATACGTGCTTTTAAAAAGTAAAGTTTTCAGAATTTTTGAAAAGTTGATTCTTTAATTATAATTATGTCTCATACAAATTTTTAGCTTGATGCTTATTATGCTGAAAAGGGGACACTGGTCTCACAGGCTATTTATTTAAATTGTGGTTTTTGACATTAATTGTAGTAGTTTAAAAACAGTATAAGTAACAATTGCTTACAGTTTCTGGACACATATTTGATATTGCATTCATTTTGTATTTAAAATAATTTTACCGTTTTTTTTAAACAAGAAATTTAGTAATTGGACAAATTACATTGAACACGTTATAATGTTGAATTTATTGTTGAAAACTTCATTTTATTTGAATACATTACAAACATTTTATTTGACTCGACGGCTACGATTAGCAATTGTTACGTCAATAACAAACTCATTTTCTATGACACCAAGTACAGTCATGCAAATACAATTTAATAAAAAAATAATAGTATTTTTTATTTGATTTTCTTATTCATTTAACCTATTTTATTGTACGTGTTACATGTTTTCAATAAAAATGTTTATATGTAATTCGAGGTCAACAGACAAAAATAGTTTAAATTTTTAAATGATTTATATAAGAATGTAGTTTAATTCGTACGTCATGATATAACGTAAATTAAAGAATTATAACAAATATATAAGAGATAGATTGATTTCAATAATAAAAATATATTATTATTTATAAGGTTACTCACCTCAACACTATGGTCATCGGTCCTATTTCCACCTTTATCCCTAGATGCCATTTTATTGACAAATAAAATTAAACAAATAAATTATAATTGATCTGCATTAATTTTTTTATATAAAATGTTCATTAACAATAAAACGTTAATTTTGATTAAATATGTTGATCATTTTTCATAATATTCACAATCACCACTGTTTGTACCAAACGAATTACACAAATGACAGCGAAACACTCAAATAGTCAAATCCAAATGTTAGCAAAAATAAACAATAATTGATTCATTTGCCATCTATCTTGAATGAAGGAAAATTCTTGTTGGTAATATCGGTATTAATTTCACACAACCAAAAAAGTTAGGTTATATTTAAACAGTTAATGTTATTAAAAATAATTTTTAAAATTTTATACTTATTTTGATATAGATAAAAACAATGAGTTTCTTGTGCAATAAATCTAAAATTTTATTCTGTACGATAAATATAGTTTTAAGAAGAAATACGTTATTTACTTTATCTAAAAATAGAAGTTCAAATATTTTTCTTCCTAAAGTAGCTTTATTAAATAATCAACAATTTGGTTATCAAATATCTCAGTTACGATATAAATCGAAAGATCGTGGTAAATCAAATAAAGGTAAAAAAAAAGTCGAACTGAATTTAGCTGAATTAAGCGAAGTAATAGATGTTACACATTATGAAGATCAAATGCAAAAATGTATACTTAATTTAAAAGACGATTATGTAAAAAATTTATCTTTAAGATCCACAACAGGTAATTATAATCACAACAGATTAAGGTAATCCAATCAATTTTACTTTGAGCTGTACGTTGTTCGGTGTTCTATCGGTGGTCCTCGACATGTCATCATTTTACCATTAGTTTTTAAGTATAAGATATTCATGCTAAAAGATACTCTAACTACCGGTTAAAATAAGGTCTATGCGAGTGACCACTTCATAGATATAAAATGAATCATAGAGGGAATGTTTTATAATATATTGTATAATGTGTAATATATTAATAGTATTTTTTAGCCTATTAAAATAATCAAGAGATCTTAGATTGAATCATCCATGTTTTACATTTATGTTTCCACCATCCAAAGTCTTTTCAATTAAAAATTTGAGGGAGCCAAAATTTGAGTAGATTTTGGTTGGAATGAATCGAAAATAAAAAATCTGAGTAAATTTTTTTCGTTCTAAAATCATTTAGAATCAATTTTAATAGGATTTAAATGGACCTTTTTATTTCAGAGTAAAACCAGTAATATCGGAACAGCAGTAATACAAGTATTATTTTGTCTATGGCGCTGAGATTTTTGCATGAATTTCCCATAATGCAGAATACTAGTAAACGTGAACCATATTATATTAGACACTTGGCGTAGCTAGAATTTGTATGACTTATTATACTCAATCAGAAATTGTATCCTCTAATTATACGTTTTTAATTGTAATTTTGTGCACGGAATGACATACTATGTTTTCAAGGTTAACGGGAGACTAAAATTTTCTACGTAGAATATTTATATCCTTCAAGTATCATTACTTTTCTATTTTCACAATTAAATGTGATCTAGTACATTTTGATTAGATTTTTTGAATAATTCCTTTAATAATGAATTATGTTAAAATAAGAGAAACTTGATTCTGTAACCTTAAAAAATTTTGCCCAACTGTTTTTGAGTTTTCTAGTATAATTATGGTCTAAGAAAATAAAAAATAACGATTCTGAGGCTAGTTTCTGAGATATCATTTGAAATCGTTTCCAGATGAACGTCTCAAAATACAATTTTAAGTTATATCTGAGAAACTGTGCATACAATAAAAAGATGTTATTTTTGTAATTTTTAGGTCATTATTGCCCTATAAACAAATTTTTATTAAAATCGGAGACAAGCAAATTTTATCGAATTTACACAATTTTCTTAAGAGGTAAAAATTGTATGAAATCGAGAAACATTTTTGTTTCCCAATCCGATAAAAAATGATAATTTCCGTTTTGTTGATAATTTTGACAAAAAAATTTTATTAATATTTATTTAGCGATAAAAGGCGTAGATTTTGTGATATCGCATCCAGAGACCAATGCCAGACCATTAATCATTCCAAAAGAAAACACTTAAGTACCAAACCGATTGCGCTCGTGAATTTGAAATGCCTGGGTCACCCTACACAATGCCATTGATCATAACGTCAGATAGCATTCGAAAATGAATCTTAATGTATTAAAATATTTCCAACACCTTTTTTATTTAAAAAAATGTATGATTATATCTAAAGATCTATTGATTGATCTAGTTTTGCATATTATTGTGCATTCATTATTAAAGTATTATCCTTAAAGAGTCAATTGTGTGGCCAGAACAAATAACATCATTTATCAATGTTTCTACTCATTCTACTCGTTCCTTATCTCTCTTCAAAAGCAAATGCAAAAAATATCACGAAGTTCAAAATAATAAATTGCAAGTTTAGCTTTGGTAAACTTGAATGATAATAATGATTTAATAATTCTAAATTAAACTTCTAAGCTACGAAACAGTCCAAAAAAGAAGAAGAAATTTTGGCCTTGATTATAGTTAAATTTTTCCTGAATTATTTTTTTGAAAAGTTTTGATTATAACTAATATAAAAAATCCAATAATATTTTAATTACTGAACACCGTATACTCTTTGCACCGAAGGATTGATCAATTAAAATACTAAATATTGCATTTATAATTTAGGTGCTATCGATTCATTAAACGTTAATTTGGATGGCAAAGATTATACTTTACAAGAATTGGCACAAATTGTACGTACTAATCCAAAAACTGTTATTTTAAAAATGGCAATATTTCCACAAGCCATACCTGCAGTAATACAAGCTCTCCAAAAATCTGGAATGAATTTAAATCCGCAACAAGATGGAACATCCATATATATACCAGTACCTAAGTAAGTTTACATCTTTGGCAAATGCAATTTTACCTTAGTCATTTAGGTCTTTAGTAGATATGTGTGATATATCTCACTGTCTTAGAAACCAATGATAATTAAAATCCTCAACACAGAAGTAATAGGTTATCTAAAAAGTTAGGAGAGAACTACTAATCCGATTATTGAAACTCAACACTCATTTGAAAGGTGGTATTTGAGGTTACATTTTTGTAAATAGAGTATTTTTAATATTTGTGTTAAAAGTTATAAACTTTTAAAAATTAGTGAAATTTCTGACGAAATACGCCATGGGAAACTTTTTCATTATAGAAAAGGCTATAACGCATCACACAAGAATGCAAAGAAATTTGTGCTATTTACAATAACGATGCTGAAACTGATCGTACCTTGCGTTGACTGCTCGACATTTAATTAAACATATCTAATCTGTGATACCTTAAAAAAATGGAGTCATTTCTTAAGAGATTAATAACAACCGAAAAAAAATAGATAAAATACAAGAATACGTAAGAGCCATAATCGACTATGAAATTATATTGCGACTATGAAATTCTGTAACCAGTTCCAACGGTTGATTCAATGCCTTTCTGTCAACAATTGATCGGATTATAAGAAGCAAATCAAAAGAAGTTCACAGGTAGTTTTGTTTCAAAATTTCCTTGATGGAAAAATTTTTTGGCTGACAATATAGCAGCTGAAAATCATGTCGCACAGTTTTTCGCTACAAAACCACAAAAGTTACCAATAGAATAATGAAACTTTCCGAATTATGAAAAATAAGATAAGTCAAGGTTAATAATGGCACATATGTAATACATTTAGAGTATAAAAAATTTCAAAAACTAATGAAAATTCGGATGATACTTTTTACATAACCTAATGTAATGTGCAAAAATTAGTTATTGGTTCAAGTAAGAAATTTAATTATTTATATATTATAAAACTAATTATGCAGAGTTGTAACGTTATCTTTTCACTTAGTCGTGTGAATGAAGCATTTGACCTCTAACTACTGAAGAACAGCACCGATTTTTATTTTCTAAAAACTGGTTTTTATAATATTTAAAATCAGAAACGATTTGGAACGGGGAACTTATCTGGAGGTGAATACCACCCCATCTCGGAGACCGTTAGAACATATTTTAAGCAAAAAAATGTAATTTAGTTTTTCCGAAAAGTCAATACTATTTAAATTATACGTGATTGAAAAATGTATGATTTATTTTCAAAAAAGAAAAAAAAACGCAGGTTTTTGGACGATTTTGCAAGAAAAGCTCTAAAACCTGACATTTTTATCGAAAAAAGTAAAATTGTAAATAAAAAATAGAGCTAACAATAAAACATGGAGAATGATCTATGTTTCATTTTTGGAGATGTACGATTAGCATAATTATAGATATTTTCAAATGCTGATTCGTTTGAGGAGTAACATTGAATAATATAAAAACGAACAAGAATTTGAAAAAAACTTAGTTTAACTTTTTCTATTTTTTATTTTAGAATAACAAAAGAACATCGAGAAAATTTAGCTAGAAATGCAAAAACATTATTTGTGAAATGTCGAGATGCGATAAAAGATATTCAGAACAAAAACTTAAGGAATGTTAAAAAACAGGATAATATTTCAAAAGATCTTCAACATTCAGTTTCAGCACAAATTGGTGTGATTGCTGACAAATATGTGACCGAAGCTGAAAATGTTTACACAACTAAGCATACAGAATTGTTAGGAAATAAAAATTAAATATTGTATTGTTTTATATTTAAGCATTTATTTATTTAATAAACAAAAAAATAAAATAAAATAACGTTGAGAAAACACTATTTGTATTGGTTCAAAATTCACGAACATAATAGTAGAAGAGCTGACTGATTAAAATTTCTATAGATCAGTCAAATGAATCTTTTTATTAGTGTTTAGAAGACACAAATACCAACACGTAATTTGCGTCTTCATGAATTAAAGATACTTTGTTAATATTGATCAAGTATTTTAGTCAAGTAGCTTAGTTACTTGACGTGTGTGTACATCAAATTATAAGTGAAAACGATTTTTGATCAACAAGTGTTTAGTACTAAACTACTTATTACTTTACTAAATTTTTTTATCAATGTGAATAAGGCTTTAGGTATTTATTAAAGTTAAATGATATGAAACATATTTAGTCCATATAGCTCTTGATGATGATTTGTCCATTAGCTTGAAAATATAAACGCTTTATTCGTATGGTAAAACATTAATATTCACATTGCAAGTATTCTGATCCGAGGGCCTGTTCTATTACTCTTAAATTTCCATAAGCGTTTTCATTTGAAAGTGTTACCGTAGAACTTATCGTATGAATAATTAAATTCCTATCAAGATTAACAGTTTGAGATTGAATGTCATTATTTGGAAACAATCCAGTTATTTTGCGCTTCGTCATAACATTGAAAAATTCGGAATTAAAAAATGTTTTGTGAAATTAAATGCATCAGATTGTAGTTGATCGGAAACTAGCGCTATTCCACATACTTTTTACTTCATTTATGATATTAAAATTTGAACGTGCATAAGATTCAAACTAGTACTTTATATTTCATTTTTTATAACGCATTATAAACACATTTAATGTAAATGAATTTCCAAGCATTTGACGGCCCGTCGAAAACTAGTATTTTTGCGAAACTGATATTTCAGTTCCGGTCCGTTTAGAGTAAAATTTAATAAAGGAAAATCGCTTGCGATATCGAATGGAACATAAAACAAGTATACCGATAATTAATAAAGATAAAATAGAAATGAAACAATTAAAAATTTCTTTAAAAATATCATTCAATTGAACGAAAAATGAAAGTGGTCGATAGAGTCGGGTAAAGTTTTGTACTTTTTCAAAACCGCTATAGTTTTTGAACTACCGATGAAATGTTTCTACATTTATTAGGCTTCCGTTCACTTGTACTTATAATATTCTAACAAAATTGCATTAAAAAACTATAAATTTAATTACATTGAGAGTATTTTTTAATAACATAATTATTCCAAAGTTTTGAAATTTTGTTTGAAGGATTCCAAATTAATAATCAGATTTTGTTTTTTATTAAGCATTTATTGTTATAATAACATTATGAGTAAAAATTACGAAATTAAAGTTAAGACAAAATGAATTATATAAAAATTTTCATATTTTATGGTCACTGTGGCTACAATTCGCCTCAATTATTACAAGGCTTGTCATTGAATTAATTGAAACGAATTGTAGCCACAGTAAATGTATTTTTGTATAATCGGCAGTAGCTCCCAAAAGAAAATCTTTTTACGAAATTTCAAATTTATTCTGTATCCATAGCTACTGCTGGGGTTGGATCCCCCGATTCACCACTAGGTGGAGGATCAACAGATTCTGCAGCAGGCTCATCACCACCAGAATGACGTTTTTCTTCTCCTTCAATCGATTGAAGATAAGTGCCAGTTGCTTCTTCATCCAATATCTTAAATACCGTATTTTCCCCAACAACACCAATTGAAACATTCTTTGTTGTAAGTTCGACTTCATTTGGTAACGTATCACGTAAAGCACGTAAACCATGCTTGATTAATTCTTCCGTTTCACAATCTTTAAATTCATCTAAATGTTTTTCTAAATATGTTCTAGCACTTTGTGACCTTGCACCTACAGCCATTGCTTTACAATCAAAATAATTAGCTGATGGGCAAGTTTGATAGATATGTGGGCCTCTTTCATCGTAACCAGCAACCAATAGACCTACACCATAAGGACGTCGATCATATCGCTGCGTACAAACTTGCATTTTATTACCCAGAATTGTAATTAAACGGCCAATAGGTAATAAAGAGTCGTGTGCATATTTATAATTCAAACATTCGGATCGCATGAATCTTGAGAGAATTCGTGCATCTGCAGTGAGACCTGATATTGTTATGCCCATATGAACATCAATTGGAATAATTTTCTTTTGATGAGCGGAAAGTTCAGAGGATGCTCGCTTTAATGCAATCAAAAGAGCATGAGTTTTATTTTTTAAACCTACAGTTGCTGATCCCAATTTTACAGCTTCCATAGCATATTCAACTTGATGAAGACGTCCTTGTGGACTCCACACAGTTACATCACTATCGTATTGATTTCGAAACATTTTTATAATAATTTACTTTTTGTTATAAATCAAAGTTATAAAACACTGCAACAAAATTTGCCGATCAACTGTAAAATAACCTCACTCAAGTTTGTATGTTTATGCTTTGTCATACGGACAACCATAGAGCTGTATATCTAACTAACTAATCGTATTGTGCAGCTTTGGTGCGTTCCAATTAAAGTGACAAAGAATATATTATGGACTGATCTTTGACAGAAATCATAGACATAGAATATGGGGACAGCGTGAACTAGTTCGTTTAATAACTTGAAGACAAGACGCAAAGTCCTCAAATGGATTAAAGATTTTTTTGAAAAATAAATAGTATACGAAAATATGTTAAAACAGAGGTAATTTTAATGATAATTTAAAAATATTATTTGTCAAATACGTATTTGATTATTCTATGGAATTAAAAAAGCTTATAAAAATAAATAATAGTGCATTTTTTAATTAACTTTGTTCATTTTTTAATTTATTTTTTCAGATATTAATCCATTTTTTTTTACTAGAAAGAAAAATTTTTTTGTACATAAAATAAATAAATTAAACATTTATATTTAACCCAATCCCGATTAGCCAACACAAAATCCAAAAAATTGAAATTTTCACATGTCTATGTCAATCGTTTGTGACAACTTTTATTTCGTTTGTGACTAATTAATTTAATGGAAATTCGATGATTCGAGGCATACCGAACAGACAACATTTTTTTAAACTTAACTGTGATCTCTCGAACGAATCAATCGATTTTAACCGTATTAGCGGTAATCGCGGCGGGGTTTATCAAGGTTAAGATCTGATTAGTAGTGGAGTAGATCGATAGAGCCGTTTAAAAGCTATTCCAAAAAACCACATAAAAAAAAATAATTAAATTTTTTCATTTTTTATATTGCTTTTATCTTCCTCGATATTACAATCTTCTAATGTTTCTTTTTTAATTTTCTAATCTTTCATTTAAATATTTTCTAATTTTTTAGCTTGCCTACAAATGTCGACTGTTGCCTTTGTCTGATTGGATGAAATCTTCTTGAACTTGTTCGGTCAAATTTGTTATATGTTCGATGTCCAATTTTTTATAAAAAATGATTTAAAATTTACCTGAATCTATCTTCGACTGTAACGATTAAAAAAAAATTATTTCCAATTAATGAGTTATTATTTGATTGAAAAAACGTTTGTTCGATGTTATTTATATTATTTCGAAGGGTTATATTCCTATAACCTTTAAATTCTAGCATCACTTATAGAGCATGTATGAATGAACTCATAGTTAATTTTATTTAAATTTTTACATATAATATTTATTATTATAAATGACAATTAAAGTTGTACATTACATTATAAAAATTAAAAAACATCAAACAAAGACTAAATTTGACCGAACATTTACAAACAGATGTTTAACAAACGATTTAGCAAAAAAAGAGTAAACAATATTAATATAACTCCAACAAGTTCAGATAGTCCGATATAATATAGTATCTGAAGTATGATCAGATTTTCTTATAAGAATTTTATATAGGACTGTTCGATGATATGCGTTAACCATCAGATTTTCTGATCAGAATATCTTATCATGTGCGTTTACCCTTGAAAGTAAGCAAACTTTGGGTTTTAAAAACCCAAATAAAACAAAGGTAGATATATAAGCTTAGGCATAAGCTCATATTCGTTAACGGCAGTTAACTGTTATGTGCGTTACGTCAACATTTATGGACAGTGGACAAGAGCACTGTAAGGCCCAATCCAATGTGGCAGCTTTTTTGCTTTACGAAAGTGATTTTAAAAATTCTAAATTTAAAATTATATAGAACTTATTGACGTTCGTTCTCAATAACAATCAAGGTATAACAATTATTTGTTTTTAAGAAAATGATGGCAAAACTCAGGCATCAAAAATTTTTAACAATAAAAAAATGATGAAAATATTTTAAACGTTGTGTATAAAAAATGCGAAAGGAGAATAAATATTATTAATTGCAGTTTGCAATATCTTATGAACAAATAAATTTTGAGACGAAATAACAGACAGCTATGCTTGAAAACAAATAAGAGGGGTTTTTGCTTCGAGTTTTTACATCCTCTATCACAATTATTGATTGTACCAACTTTTACCATAATTTATTAATTTTTTCAGATATTTTTCTTCAATTAGTTAAAATAATAGAAATGATTTATGCAATAACCTACAAAAATAATATTTCTTTAATAATTCAATTTTACGACTTTTATAATCTTTGATAGCTTTTATAACTTAATTGTTTTTTAATGAATGTTAATTTAATTCTCAAGTTTTGTTGTGGTAAGTCTAGTTTCACATTTTGATGGGAAATATAACAATTTCAGTATCAGTTGGCCCGAAATATAGTTATCTTATATCTTTAAATGAGCAATTCTTAATATATAAAGCTAGCAGTTAACTTTCAAAAATAGGCAGAATCACTTATATCATAGCTCATTTGTTATATCCAATTTAATGCTAAAAAAATTAAATTGGATTGTCCAAGAAGAACACTGCTATTTTTTAGGTCCTTTGTATTTTTAGGTCCAAATTATGTTATATATTTAGGTTTCAATTCGTAAATGAAAGATATTTTTGGATTTTTTTTAAATAGCAGGGGTATTAAAAGTAAACAAATCACAAAAGCTTTTGTTTTGGAATGTTTTTATTTTCACCCAAAAACTAACAATCAAAAATTAAAATCGTTTGATATTTTAATAAATAATTTTCAAGATTTCACCAGAAAATGCTTGAAGATGATCTATAAAAAGACAAATAATTTGTTTCTAATTGTGAACGAATGCTTATTGAATTTCCTGATTATTATTTACATATTTATACATGGTTACATGTATGACTTTTTTACATAGGTATTCATAACATAAGGATCAAAAATCAATTTTTAAACACTAAACTATTTATAGACATAGATTCATGTTATTTTTCTATAAATATCAGAGACAATACTTATTATAAATGGCTTAAATATTATATTCGACAATTATTAGAAACATTAAACTTCTGACTATAATGTACTTGGCCATCTGTGTATATAATATATAAATTGAATTTCCTACCGTAAGTCTGGTTAAAATTTTGATTAAAAAAATAAATTTTGTTTTGTACTTTGTTCATAGATGTAGTTAACTAACTTTGTAAGAATAGTAACTTTTTTCTATATATGAAAAAAAATTCATATATATAAATAAGGTGCTATATGTACAACAGAGTTGCCAATGTCCGGGTAATTACCCATTTTTCGGATAATTTGACGTTGAATGGGTAAATGATGGGTAATTGGACTCAGACGGGTAAAGTCGGGTAATGGTTTTTTATTAAAATTACATTTTGTTAAAACGTTGAATAAATATTTTGTATGTATAATTTAATAAATATTTACTAAATACTTAAAAATGTTATGTTTTAAAAATTTATAAAAAAAAAATAATTTAATAAATTTTATTAATAATTAATTATTGTGTACTTTTTATTTTAAATACCTTTCAGTGTGCCGGGTAAAAACAGGTAATGGGACTTTATGGAGTGGGTAATTTTAACTTGAGCCATCGGCAACACTGATGTACAAGTAAGTATTCGTACAGACCCGGACTGACGTAACGTAATGACAGGCTTAGACCAATCAATGAAGTTAAGCAACAGCAGTCACAATCTGTATTTGGATGGGTGACCACCTAGCAGTACTGGGTACTGTTGTTGTATAAAAAAAAAAAAGTAATTCCCTTTGGTTAATGGTTATATAGCTGAAGGAGCTGAAGCCAGAAATTAAAAATAAAAAAATGTACGTATCACTGACAGTTGTTAAACAGGATTAATAATAAAAACAATGGCGGATTTATTATATAAAGTATTTTATATAATAAATATAATAAAGTAAAAATTAATTATACACAAAACCGATTTTCTGCAACATATTACAAAACGGCATATCATTTGTCTGATATTTGTTTATAAATGATATTCCTACTACAATAACAAAAAAATGAATATAATCGAAAATTTTATAGACTTTGTAATAGAAAACAGCCCACATTTTAGAATTTTTGTAAAGGAAAAAATTTGTTTCATAATCATTATGTATGTGTCGAATATGTAATAATAATAATATAGCGAGAGAAAAGTTTAAGGATACTTTCAGATTGAACTATTAAAGGGATTCAATTCAATAGATTAAGAGCTCGTGGGAGAATTAAGTAACAATTTTTCTGCATGGCTGTAATTTTTTTTCAATGTTGGAGCATAGTGTGCAAAGTACAGAAATCACGTTCTGGCAAAAATAAACCCTGTACGTCCTCATTTAATGCATTTTAAAGTGGTGAGAATTGCGTTTGGTCAAAACGGTAAAAGTTAATAAAGTTCTTTATCTTTTTGGCTATTATTAAAAATAACGTAGCTATAGCGTTTTGAAGCCTTCACACATAGATGTGTACAGTTCACATGCATTTTATATATGTGTAAATTCTACGCATGTATCTGTAAAAACTTCAAGATGTTACCAAAATGGCAAAGAACCTTATTTATGTACTTTATGCTATACGTTATGCTATAGAAATTTTATTTGAAAGTTTTTCTTACTCATACCGTTTTGACCCAACTTAATTCTCAAATTAATAAATCGTGCATGGTTGATTCCTGCCAGAACGTGGTTTCTCTACGTCGAATACTATGAGCCATAACTGAAAAAAATTACAGACATAATGAAAGACCCTATGCCACAAAAATGTACCACAAAATCTTAGACTACAATTAAAAAATATTACAAAAATTCAATTTTTTTAAATAAACATTATTTAATTAACTTCGAATAATAACATTGTTTACTAATTGGACTTTGCCTTCTAAACTGAATGTTTAAAAACTGAACCCTATAATCTCAAATTATTATATTATAATAAACCTAAACCATTGTTCTTGGAAATTACATTATTATTTTATACGTGAAATCATCGCAATGCACACAAGTTTTAAATTTTCCTTCTACTTTTGCCAAGTCTTTCATAAAGGATTTCACACCTTCTTACTGTATATTCTATAAATGTTTTCTTCCAAGATAACGTAAACATCTGCAATAAAATATTGGATTCAATTTTTGTGATTTTACCTAAAAATATTTATTTAATTTATCGGTAATACATCAATACGTGGAAAAGCTATTATTGACTGATATATTATTGATTAATATATTTAAAAATAAAATGCGTGGTAATAATACCTATGAAAAATGAAAAAAATTGATCCTTACTTGATAAAATCTACATAACCAAGTTTTGTGGTTGAATTTTGTTTTTATATAAATATGGACAAAAATTTATTTTTAGTTATCTTTTGAATTACGTTCAGGAAAATAAGGCTCCAGGATCTAAGCACCCATCTATGGAATTTCGAAAAATCAATTATATCATTTGTAACACAAGGTCAGAAAAAGTTTTTCTCAGTATGCTGTTTATAGCTTCTTTTTTATTTATACGATACAGTTTCTGAATATTCTCCGCATCTGCAAAATAAATTTTGCGCGGCGAGGACGAATCCTAAAAGGCCGAAACCTATTTTGGAATCCATGCGCTAGTGGTGGTGATCTTTCAGCCACTTGGCCTTGATTGCCTCTAGCATGTATGACGTTATTGTAGCTACAGCTTCCTCAACATTTTCCCCGCTGACGACGTTATTTAAAAGAGCATGCCAACGAAATTGGTTTTTAGTCAATTGACTGTTAAGCAGGTCGTTGGGTGGTAATGTTTTTGGAACTCATGACCGTTGGTTCCAGTAACTATTGGAGCAGTACTAGTATCATTGGATGTAAGGTATGGTGGAGTTTGAGTAGCTATACTTGGAAGCTTTTCTGGGATATCGTTAATGCCATCGCTCAGCCCAGGTGGCGATCGAGTTTGGCCGAGTGGTTGGGGTATATGGGGTATACGCAAGTGCATCATGATCTTTTAGATACAGCACTACGAGCAGCTCCTTTGCTCTTTGTTCTGGGCCATTTTCAAGTGGAACGCATATACCGATGAATTATACTTTCAAACTTTATCCAGAACCACCACATCATGTCGAAGTGTGACCCACACTGGGAATCTACATAATGATGTTTATGACAGTACCCGGAGCAATCGCGCTTCACGAGCCGGTCGATCTTGAATGGATTTGTACGGTTGCCACGCTGTTGAATGGGTTGTACAATGATTCCATACGTGCGAAAATGTCTCATTGGCATAGTCACAACGTCGACATCGCTTATATACCCTTCCCGAATTGACGTGAAACCTTTAAATGAAACAACCCCGAGCCTAGCACGGTGTATAAAAACATAATCACAGAATCGAGTGTACCTACTATTCAACAGAAAGTGGCGTCTTTTAGGTTTGTGCTTCAGTACGCCTTACCCTGGTATGGTTTTTTCAGTAGCGTAGAAAGGTAGTATGTTCGAAGTGTACCATACGTAGTACCAAGGATCGCGCCCATCTCCGGGACGATTATTGGCTCCGGTGTTTTTCCAGGCTGGTTTATAATAACGGACAGATCACGCTTCTCAATGCATTATTTTTGGGATGGAATGCCATGGGGTTCTGGAATACGGAACAGAACGCCTATAAATAAATTATTGAGGCACCTGCTAGAAATATTTTGTGTAAATTCACTCAATACATGCAGTCTTCGAAATAAGCAGCTTCAACTTGAAAATTTAATGAATCAACGTAATAAAATGAATAATAATTTACGCAATATTTTTGTATTACGAAGCATAGGCTAAAACGTCATGAATTAGAATCTGTAAATATAAGTAATTATGAAATAATTACGAGTTGTAGTTAATCAATATTTATTTTAAACTTAATACGATACATGCTAAACACAGATTAGATTTACAAATTAATAATTGTGAAAGACATTTTGAATGCACTTGACTAAGGTTGTTTGAACGAGGAGTCCTATTGTAATTGTCTGCATTTAAAGATCACCTTAGGGAAAAATTGAAGATAGTTTTTTAAAAGGGTTCCTGGACTCGATTGGGATGACTGAGCCCAAACACCCTTCCTTACAAGAATTGCAGTATCACCATAACCATCATGTCTATAATTTTGAAAAATCTGGAATTCAAGAAGTTTAAATGGTGAATTTTTGTTCAACCATGTTTCATTTAGGATTACAATATCAATGGGATGGCAGAATAAAATAAGGGAAAGATTAATTTCAATTTGATTGAGACTGCGGACATTCCATTGGAGCAGTTTAAGGTGTGAGGCCCACTGGTCCATGATTAAATTTGCAAGATATTATTTATAATAGTTGGGTCTATAATTGAAATCAGTTTAGTACTGAGATAAGAGTTGAAAAGAATCAGTCACTAGGAGTAGGAACATTAGTGGAATTAGTAAAAGAAGTAGAAGCATGACTATTTGATGTTAAGACACTTTTTCTATCGCTGGGGTTCATTAAAATGTTATTAATTTGGGTCGCAGCAGAGCTTGTATAGTTTGGAATACCTGTTCGCCTTTTATGATTGGAGTGGAAGTGAACGTAGTTGCAGTCACTTTAGTGTATGTCCTCCTGATAGTTGGTTAAGTAGAAAGGATTGGTGAAATATTGTGGGAGAGTAAAGAGAATTGTTGACTTCTCCACATGCTTCAAAATATGAAACGCCGTTAGCGGCTCTAATTTTTTTACTTGCTAGTTGTCCCTTATATTTGGGTCAATTTTTATAGATGGCTGAATGGTCCCCAATGCAGTTAAAACAAGTTTTAGAGAGGAAAGGATCTTTATCCCGATTAAGGGATTAGGAATTGAGAATTGGAACAAATGGAGCAACGTACTTTTGCAGTTTTTAGTAAAGTGCCCAAATCTACAACAATTGTAGCATTGGGTTACGGGGAAAGTATAGGTTTCAACTGCATGGGAACAATAGAAAATTAATATGATTAATGTGCGTTCAAATGTAACAAATTTTTATTATTTTGCATATTGACAAGAAGGATTTGTTCATCGATATCAGTATCAAGAGATATCGACACTTAACCTAATTACACGATGGAAAATTCTCAACTTTGACTATATTAGTAATATTACTGTTGTACAAAACACGCCCAACAGCCAAGGGGTGTAATCAGCTTATGTTATTATCATTCTATTCAACGAATATTTTAAAAGGGCTGAGGTAATTTTTTAGATATTTGTTATTTGGTTTTTGTTTACGGTAGAAGAAGGGTTAGGGGATAGAGGCAATAATGGTTTATCTTGATTTGACAGTTACAGGGATTGGGGTTGGTTTTTCAGACCCATCAGAGTAGCGAATTCGAGAAGGGCCGAAACGGAAATGGACTAATAATGTTATTCTATGAACATCTATACCAAAATTTTTTAATTAGAATTGGATACATAGTAATTGTTTCAGGAGCCGAGTATCAAACATTATAATTAAAGGGGCCTTTAATTAATATTATTATTGCACGTTACTAGTATAAAACATGAATAAGTGGACAAATTTGCTATGTCGGTATATCTCACAATCTCAATAGCAGTACAGCCGCTTCGTTATAATTCTTAGATATAATTTTATTTCCTCCATCAAAATTGTAATGTAATTATGAAATAAATAAATTGATTTAATTATAAAAATTTATTTACCTTATTATTTGCTGTTTAACTGACCACATTATCCATTATATAAAAAACAATTATTTTATTTTTAATTATAGTTGTGGTACTAATTAATGTGGATAGCTTTGTTTAAGTTAAAATAATGGTGATAATAATGTTTTGGTAAAATTTGACATTTTTAAAATGATTTAATAATATTATTCTTTTGCAAATAAAACTTGTTTTTTTACTTAGAGCCATTATCAAATTTTGATATAAGCATCAGCTATTTAATATAATTTATAAACATTTGTGGTAAAGTTAATACTTACAAATGCTCTGTTAGACTTTTAACACAGGATAAGCATTCTAGTAGTATTATATATTATTTCTATGAAAGATTCGCAATATGCCAAGTATGGAACAGTTACTACCACGTTCTGGTAGTAAGCAGCCTTGTACGTGATCATCTTTTTTCTATTTGAAAAGGAGAGAGTTGAATTGGGTTAAAAAGGTAAGGGATAGGAAAAACAATTTCGAATATAAATTATAATGCAATAAATTTTACCTAAAAAAATTCTGAATTTTTTTGTATAAAGTGCGTGAAATGTATATATGTATGTAAAATTTTATGCTTTACAATTTAATTTAATTTAAATAATAATATTTTTTGGTCCAAACTAATAATGTAAATGCCGATATCCAATGCAGGACGCCATAGTGTACAAATTAATACACTACAAAACTCCCAAATACTTAGTTATGCCGATGGACAACGAGTTACAAAATCGCAAATTCTACATCAGAATAAATACGTCAAAATATACGCACAGCTAGATATGGTACTAAACTATATAAATTACTGGAAATTACGAATAAAACTTTGAACAGCTAAAAGTGGAGCAAGAAAAAAATGAAACACCAA
>JAEMTY010000358.1:0-25000 GCA_020423425.1 Chrysopa pallens
GATTAAGGTATTATGTTAAAAACTAAGGCTATATTAGTTACATAAAGCATACTTGTATACAAAACACGTCAGAGCATTATGTACATGCTCAATATTGTTAAAAGTTTTCAATTTTATTTTGAAATTATTAGCTGTTTGATGAAAAGATTACTCCGTTGTGCTTTTCGAATGTCCGTCATCAAGATAATAAAAGAGATAGTAAGTTGAAATTTTGGTGACGTAGAAATAAAAAGTGACTTTAAATTCGAGAATGTCAAATAGGTTAAAGACCCAACTTTAAAACCGTAAGAGATAGAAGAAAAATAAAAAATAAAAAATTTTTCTTCTTGAAAATAAACAACTTTTGTTTGAATCGTTTTTACACTGCTTAGATCCGCCACAATTTTAGCTCAAATTAAGCTTATAAATACATATAATTATAACATGTTATTATTAATATGTTGATAATAGGTATCTTATGAATGACACTAATTAAAAATAGTTCACTCATTGATACTCAACTATATGTCGAATATATAAACAATTAATATTGTTACTTGTTGCTTTCACTCCGTAATTACTAGCGTTAAAAAGTTCACAAAAAATATAAACGCATATTCACTGTAAAAATCAAATGAACAAACAAAAAATATATTTTGTTGTATGATAATACTCATTATAGTGATAAAATGTGTTAAATACGCCCCTAAAATATCAGTCCGCTATCGCTTTTTGTTCTTGAGGATGACTATAATCGATTGAAGCTTATACATTATTGTATAAATACGTCAATATTTAGTTTTGTGTAAAGATAAAAGTGATTATAATATAGAATATTGAAAAGCTTTGTATGTACTTAAAAATAAAAATACATACAGGGACGTAGCAATATAATTTGAAGATTTCCTCACTTCATTCATTTACTTAAATCTTTCTTTTTAAACGTCCATTTTCTCGATGTGCCATTCCAAATACGAAGTGTAAGCACCAAGCTCTACAACTGACTTCAATTGGGAAATTAATTTCTAAAAACTTGATTTGAAGTCAAATTTCTCTATTATTCAATCTGTACTATACAAATCAATAGAGTCCCAAGCTCATTCTGTAGAATACATAAGTTTTATGTTTCCCGCATTGCGCTGTTCTATATGTAACACATTATATCTCTAAAACAACAATAATAAACTGATTCGAATTTATAATAATGACAATTGTGTGTCATATGTGTGTTGTTTGTACAAAGTGTCTGTAAATAACAGGATAAATAAACAATTTTCTACTTCCATGGATCTATTTAAACTTAGGAAAAATGTATGTAGGTTTATCTAATATTTAAATACTTATTAGTGAACTATTTTTTTTTTCAATTCAGTTCATTACAAGAATTACTATTGAAACTTTATAACACTTGATAAATCACATTATAAAAATAGCTGTGGAAGTCTGTGGATAATACATTAATTGTTATATTGAAGCTTGATTAGTATTTACAATCAACAAAATGAAATTATGAAGGCTTTCTGTTTCCTTATAATAATTTTGAATGCAATAAAGAAAGTAATTGTAATTTTTTTTGAAATATTCAAATAATGTCGATACATGCAAACAATTTAAAAATAATTTTAATTTTTGCATTCTTTTACTGTTTTTAGTAAAAGAAATATTGTAGTCGTACCAAAATGTCGAGTGTTCATCGGACTATGTTTTGAGGTTATCTGTCTCTAAAATAGTGGTTTTTCGGAATTGATCTCAGTGTACGTGTGGGAAGTATGTGTGACAACAACATCGTTTCGACCGCTTTATCCTAAATTCACCAAATTAGATATTTTGACTTCATATTACCCCTAATTGTGCCGCGAAGCTTTTTGATGAAATTGGATTGCCGGGTTATCCAGTTTACACCAGTGATTTTGACGTTTTTACTGTTTTCCTCGAAAATGATTCCGACAATTTCCTTCAAACAATTTTCAATTGAGAAATTTATCTGAGGAAATTAAATTTGCTGAGACGACGTCGCTGCAGATATTTAATAAGATTACTACTGGCAACGTTTCGGTTAATTAAGCTGCTTCCTTCAAAACTTTGTACAATGCGCTTTCGATCTAACAGGATATCCGGTTCTAACGGGAAATTAAAGCTACATCTTTTTACTGTGAGCTATAAACCTTCATATGTTTTTCATTTATAAAACTTATAGACTCGCAATCTTTAAGCGAAATGGACTAAAGAGAGTGATTATATGAAATAATTACAAAAACAGCGTATTAAATAATCCAAGAGCTGACAACGAATTTAGGGAATGTATTTTAGGCACGTTGAAAAATTAAAAAGACAATATTCTAACAACGGGTACATCTGGAATTGTGAATTTATACAAATTTATTTAATTAATATATACAAAATCAGAGAGTCATTAAAAACCGTTTTATTTGTCTGCCGATTAACACACGAAATTTCAAAGTTAATTATTAAACATGCCATAAAATTTTTAGAATGTATAAAATTATTATATTTTGGGTTTATTAATGAAATTCAGGCCATACTGTAAAGCTAAAAAACTAATGTTTTTGCAGATGTTATAGGCTATGCAATATCGAAATATCCGGAAACCCTCTACAAGACTAACAATTCCAGATATTCCCATCGTTTTTGATGTTCCTAAAACACATTATCTAAATACGTCGATCAACTCTTCGACTACAAGTAATACATTACACATATTCTTAGCACATAATATTTCAATATATTATAATACCACATACGTACTATATAGTTCGATGGATTTGCCTTGTTTTAAGCGACGTAATAGGTAATAAGAAACTTGTTGTAGTTAGCATTTTTTGTTCAAAGCGTTGGAGTCGTTGGGGGGGAAATACCATTTAAGCTACATTTTATATCCAACTTTTTATAAAAAATCTTTTATAAAGTTTATTGTTATCGGAATATGGATGAAAATATACGAGATTTAATTTAGTCTAAAATTTGTAAGGCTTTAAAATGTTGTGGGGATTTACAAAAATTTTATAACGTATTATATAATCACCTAATTAATAGTTTTGCCAATCACCTAATTAATTAAAAGTTTATCAACTTATCATAACTAAGCCATATACAAATTTTGAGAATTGTATTTATCAATGACTTGTGAGAATAGTCAACAAACTGTTACAGAGCATTTATAAAAATATAGAACATGTTTGAATTAAAATGTTAAATACATAATTTTTTGGAAAAATAACAAATAAATATTGATGTTTTATTTTATAATCTATTGTATGTGTATGTTATTTTTTATGGAGGCAACTAGTCTATTTTAGCTAAAACGAATTCATTGCAAATCGTATAATAACATCACATGATATACGGTACAGCATTACAATTAAACAACAAATACCATAAAAACAAAATCAACTATTGATACATTATTTTATTTTATATATTATGTTATTTGTTTCTTTTTTATTTTTTATTGCAATTGTTATTTTATTTTAGTACAATATGGTCATATAACAATACAAATTTATTATTTTATATTTTATTTTATACATTGTTGAGATATTATTTAAGTATTATAGTACATGTATTGTAACGATAAATATAAATACAAAGTGTGTATTTAATAAAAATGATGGCCTAACTTTAAAGTATATATTACACATAATTGACTTGACTGAGCTTCCTTGTGAAGAATAAGTTTATTTGAAAAATTGCATTTTCTACATATTTATCGCATAAAATTTTCGATGGCGCTTACCGACTTTTTTCTATTGTTATCCTGAATTATCGATTTTAACAAAATTATTGTAAAAACGTAAATATAAAATCATATCATGAGTGTATACAAAATATCAATCATAGGAAATTTCATCAATAACAGATGAATGATTTACGATGTATAGGCAGGTATTAATTATTATCAACTGATTGATTTTAAATGAGTATATTTACGATGAAAAAATTTATTTATTTTTTTAATATTAAATTCTGGCAGTAAACCGATTATATATTTTCTTTCTGATTTTTGATTTTTCTTTCATAACAATCGATGCACCAAAGTAATCGATTTTATCACAATTTAAGTGATTGAAGCCCTTTGCATATACAAATTATTATCAAAATCGGATGAAAGGTTCGCAGGATATCGGAATTTAAATAATAAAAAAAAGAGATCAATTTTGAGCGCTATGATTTTGGAATGGTTATTGATACATAAGAGGTTTCTAAAATGCGCACACTTAAACGATTGTTTAACACAAATTTGTGAATATTCATTCAATAGTTTTCGAAATATATACGTTCGTCCTCCAATTGAGTGCCACAGGCCGACAGACCTACAATTATGAAATCAAACGTGCTCTTGATATTCTGAAATCTCGATATATTTATAAGAAATTTAAACAGAAGCTCTAAAAAACTTGGGACTTCAATATATAACTCAGGAGTAACAGTTTCGATGAAAAAGTCGTTTTTGGTTACGGATGTTTTTGATAATATGAAATTTAAATATCTTGGTGCCCTTACAAGTGATTTTTTAGAAACTATTGATTCGATATTAAAATAAAGGCTATTTTTGTATTACTTGCGTTTCAATTACAATAGTAAACTCAAAAACTGGTCAAATTGGCTTCTTTTAGAGATTTTTATAATTTTCTTTCTAGTAAAATCACAAAATCCCGTAAAAAAAGTAATTTATGAAAGGTCCATGAAGCAATACTAGGAGTTTATCGTATTCACGATTGAAGATAACAACGTGTAGTGATTATCAATGTTTGAACTATTTCACATACATCAACATGCATAAAATACACTAATTATGCAGTCCAATTAGGGTTTGTTATATAAAATTGTAGCGAACCATATCCGTTTACGAAAAAATGTTTCAATTAAAAGTTGTTTAAAAAGAACCGAACATTTTTTGTATTTGAATTTTTCTTCTATCTGTTATGGTTTAATTGTTGGGTCATAGATCTATATCTCAAATTAACCGATTTTGCTCGATACACGATCTTTAACTAATTTTTCATATTATCAATTCCTAAAAACATACACTGTACAATAAATATATAATTATATTTTGTTTGCGTAAAGCATTTTTATAAAGTGGGTGTTTTTTAAGTATAAAGGTGCATAAAGAATGCCACTTCTTGCTTGGCTTTATATGGTATATTGATATCCTGCACACATACACACACATGTAGCTTCAACATTCATTTACTCAAAAATAATTTTATATCTGCCAATTACATAATTTATATAATAATCGAAAACATTTCAGTTGGTATTTATTTATAGTTATGAGTTTGTAAAATTTTGAAAAGTGGAATGAGAATATCTGTCATCAAAATAACAATACAACGAAAAAATATAACGTTATGATTGCGTGCTAAAATTTTAAACATCTTGTTGATATAATGAAGTTGATGAATTGATTCAAAACCAATTTTTATATTATTTTTAGTCTATAGATTGTAATGCTAGGAAATATGGACAGCACAAACAAAATTTTGGTATAGGTGTTCATAGAAACACCTAATTAGTCCATTTCCGATTGGCCGCCGGCCTGCTCGTCCGTCATCACAATAACTCAAAAACAATAATAGATAACGAGTTGAAATTTTGGTGATGTATTCTAACACATGAAAAGTAACTTCATATTCATGTATGAGCAAAATCCGTTCATTGGGTCCAATGGATCCTTGCCCCAACTTTTAAACTATAAAAGATAGAAGAAAAATTTAAATACAAAAATGTTTATTTCTTTAAAGCAAACAAAAAATGTGTTTTGCAAACTATTGAATAAAAAAATCTGTCTTAAATTTGCATTGAAAATGGAAATTCTAGTAACAAAGTGCCGAACATTTTACGTTTAGCTTATGAAATCGAAAATACTTGTCGAAGTAGATCAAATTGTAATTAATAATGACAGTATTTTTTGATTAACCACTGTGTTGTATACTATGAATTCTTGCCAATAAATTAAGAATATAATTTCAGCGTTATGCGGCGTTTGTGAAAGACGCAAATTCGTCGAAAAAGACGATGTTTGTGGTAAGAAAACCTATGAATTTTGTATCACGACATTGCATCACCTCAAAAGGCTTTTTTCATTGTGAACCAATTTTTGAGTGACACCTACATAAGTTGAGTTACATTAACCAATTCTCGATAGGTTTCATTTCAACTATTTCTTGACAGCTAAGGTAAAAATGCCTTAGCTGACATTATTACTTCAATATCTTACAAACACTTTGTATTCGGATACTCTTTTGTAATTAATATTCAACATTAATATTTATAAAAATTTTATAAAATTATTTTTATTTTTAAATTTTTTTATAAAGTTTTAACATTGTAGGCACAAGAACAGAAAACACATAGGAAAAAAAAAATGGAATTTCATCTTGTTGTAAATCTTCTTGTAGCGAGCGGTAGACATTTTGTATTGATCATCCATGATTTATTTAATAAGATAAACAATTCCATATTTGTTTCTTAAGTGAGAATTTTAATTACTATTGTCAGTGTGTGATTTGTTTGAATAAAACAACGGACAGTGTCTTATGAAGATAAAATGAAGATAAAATGATAGAAAGGACTATTCACATCATGTATAGTCAATTTGTTTACATTAATTGTGTTCTAGAAAAAACAAGAAATAATTCGATATTAAAATTCGTACTCTTGTAGCAGAACCTCCGTAGCCGCACAATCTTTGGGAAATGCGGTATATAAGTGAAATCACAGTCCTTGCAACCATCCATATGATGTTTGACAAAGTACCAAACATTTTTCTGTAAAACAATTACTTAGAATGTGTAACACTATGGTTATGCCAATATTATAATATATGGAAAGGAAATTTATGATATTAGTTCTTTGAAATTGGAATTATTTTTATCTCAATTGGAATTAATCTCATTTTGTGACAAATAATTGGAAAAATTATCCATAATTCATTTTTGGCAGAGTAAAATGAAGTTTAAAAGTTTAAAACTATACATGAAAAAATTTATGAAGTTTACTTGCAGCGTATACTCACAGAAATTGACAGTAAATACAGCTTAAATTTCTTTTAAATCGACATCTGATTGAATTTCATTGTTTGGATTATTTTTAATTAGCATTCATAAAATACTATAAATATCCAGTCTATGTGTATAATAATATGTATTGTTATTACCTATATGTGTTTATTAACTAAATTTGAGCTAAAATTGTGGAGAACTTAAACATTTTACGAAAATATGTTTTAAATAAAAGTTCTTTTTTTTTTTTTTTTAAAATAAACATTTTTTTTGTATTTGAACTTTTCTGCTACTTTTTTTAGTTTAAAAGTTAGGATCCATTGGACTCAATGGACCGATTTTACTAATTCACGAAATTATTATTATTATTTTTTTAAATACGTTACCAAAATTTCAGCACGCTATGTAGTTTTGTTTTTGAGGCAGTCGGAAATGGGCTAATTACGCATTTCTTTGAACACCTGTACCAAAATTTTGTTTGTGCGTTCAATATTAGGTAACGTTGCAAACCTTAGACTAAAATTATACTCGAGTATAATAATTCATTTATTATTTTTTGTATAAAGTTCTTAAATATACGTCTACATATACACAATCATAATGAAGTAATTGACATTTATTATTTGGATTTGATTTTTTACCGAATATAATAAAATCATATTACTGCATCAATTTATTGGTTGATTAAAAATGAACAATAGAACGACGAATTTCGTTTTCTTTTGTTTATAAAGATATTTTTTCAAAATAAAAATAAATATAAAATAATATAAAAATAGTTAAAACATAGAGAAGAAATTCTTTGAAATGCAATCAGGTTTTTATTATAATAATAAGTTTTTAAACGTCACAATGAAAACAATACGATTCCATGACATATGATTATACTTACTACATCTATATATACAGAGTGATCTAGTATGTGTTCGGATAATACATTGTAACTTTTAAGTACTTATTTTGTACTAGCGTAAGTCAAGGGTAATTAATTAATTCAATAAAGTAGTGATATTGTGATTGATCGCATTTAGAATTTCCAAAAAATCGATTTTTATTCCCTGAAAATTTCAAATCGATCCGATAAGAATTTATCGAGATACAAGCGTATTTGTAAAGTCGTCTCGCACTGAACGTAGGCGGAGTATATATAGACAGTTTAAACACGTTTTTTAAAAAAAAATTATTAAGTCGGGAGCCGTGATTTTTAAAAATGGCACCTCCGATTGGTTTTGATCGAAGAAACTAGATTTCGGTTAATTATTTCTATTTTTTAATTTCACGTAACGATTTTGATCGAAAGCTAGATATTTTTTTATAAAGCCGACATTTTGTCAAACATCGAAATTTTGAATATCCACTAAAAGAATCTTCTTCGTTTCTTTATCGGGGTCACTGCCAAACACCTTTTTTTGATCGTCTGCTGGAGCACACCAGATCAATATTTTGTTTGAAAATAAGAATGCCATTAAAAACTGAAATGTTGCCACTAAATGTGGCAATACTTTTGTAAAAAAACACTTTTTCACAAAAAGTTATAAAACGTTATTTTTCGTTCTTTAATTTCGTTTTATAATTTATAAGAAGGTTGGATAATGTAGTTCGAATCCGGAAAAAACCATGTTGTTGAGGAACAATCAACTTGCTAACCAAAGGATAAAAAAAAATGAATACTTCAAAGAGTTTGAGGGCAGTATATTGTTGTGTGTTTCAACTGTTATTTTGGAAACATTATTTAGATCACGGTATTTTTTCGATGTATCCCCATTTAAAAAGTTATAAAATTCTCGTACATCCGATATACGTGAATATGTCCAATGTGTTCGACCACAGAAGACAAAACAATTGATCCTATTTAAGTACATACATGTATTATGTATGTAATATATATATGTAACAAAGATCACAATATCACAAGATCGCAATCATGCAGATAAATAAATACTCATATGAAACACAACTTTAGATTTAAATTGCATTCTTCAATTTAAAAAAAAAATATGAGTCGGTGGAAATTGGTGTATGAAAAGGAGGCCAGTTGACTTGATACTCTCAAAAGAATGACGTTTTTTATTCTTGATTGTACAAAATCACATATTTCAAATCAATGTATTTTTATACTTAACATATATAGAACATGCCAGGGTATATTAATGTTAGTCAAAAAGTTTATAACGTTAAATATCGAAGGCATGATCAAAACTTGGGTATAGGTGCTCACATAATTACCTACTTAGTCCATAACCGTCTTCCTGCCTTCAAGATAATTCATAAATTAAAACAGATAGCTATCCGAAAGTTTGGTGGCGTATTTTGGACATAAAATCTGAGTTTATGTTTTATTTTAAAAAAAAAGTATTGTATTCTTAAATGTTTCTAAAAATTTTTGTCTGTAAAGCTGTTATTCACATTCAGACAAATACCGGGTTGTTAAACGAATGAACCTTATTTAGTTTTGTCTAGTCTTACAAAAATTTGAAGCGATTGTTGGATGACCGGATTGTATGTATTCCCTTCGAGTTTATGATGGTTTCAGAAAATCTTTCCGTAGATTTCTTAAAACTAAAATTTGTAACTTTTTTTAAAAATCTATGGCTACCTCTAATACAATGACATCAAATTAATTATTATAATTTATCGATACTCTACAGGATTCTTGATTTAATCCTATTAATATGTGTAAGGACGATATCATTTAAATATTGTAAATTCCCAAGTCTCTTGGATTTTCAAATCTTAGTTTTTTATCATTTATTTGAATTTTAATGGAATCGATTATTTTGCAATATTAAGATAAGCTTATTGCTAAAGAAAATTTTATGTGATAAGAATGTAGACATCAATTTTATCACGTGATTTTCAAATTGCAACTCATTCGGTGAAGATATTCCGCTATTTATACCTATTTTTAAGTAAACATATTCATACATCAAGTAAAAGTTCAGTGTCTTAAAATATTGGTAGTTTTTTTTTTTATTTCATGTACGATCTACGGTGTATTTTTCATACTAGCTTCATCAGTTCGTTTTAATATACGTAGCTTCTTATTATAATCGTATGCAGCTGTGTAATTTTTCATTTTCATTTTAAAATATTTTATAAACTAAGAAATAAAAAAGCAAATGTAATTAATGAGATCTGACAAATTAAATTTTAAATGCAATCTTAAATTATTTATTATTTTCAATATAGATTGGTTAGAATGGACGTTATCTTGACGATAACGTTTAGCATTTGTTAAATACTCTAAATATATTTTGCATTCTATACAGATATAAACTCATACATAATAACTGTATATGTGTTTAATTATACTTAAATTGAGGCTAAAATTTGGGCAAATATAAACACTTTATAAAAGTATGTTTCTAACAATGTTGTTTTGTTTTGAATAATCAAACATTTTTTGTTTTTGAAGTTATAATTCTTAAGGCGCGTTATGAAAAAATGATGGGAGTGAAATTTTAAGATACGTGCGCATCGCCGTCACACAAAATTCACAAGTTGAAGCTATTGTTATGATTTATGTTACACTTAATGTAAGAAAATATATATTTATTTATCTAATTTTTCAAATTTAAACTGAGCTTTATTGACTGTGTTGACTATCCTTCTTCAGTCCTTTTATTATTTTATTGTTATTAATTATTTGCATGCAATTAAAAATAGTTTTGTAATGATGGCAAAGAAGTATAACTTCTGACGCGCATACATATGTCTAGGCACCCATTTTTTTTTTAAAATTTGTCTTTTATCTCTTATGATTTAAAAGTTTGGTCATATATCCAACGAGTCGATTATAATTTACCGAAAATAACTTTTACGATCTAGAATACGTCATCAAAATTTCAGTCACGATCTCTTTCATTTTTATCTAAAATTTTATTCATGCATTCGATATTTTCTAACGTTGAACTAAACTTTGGACTAAAATTATTCAACTCTAAAATATTCAGTAATAACAATACTAAAGGCAATAATAATTTTGAAACAAAACATAGAATGGAAAAATAATAAAATACAGAATATTTATCGAAATTGTCATAACAAATAAATACGAAATTAAAAAAGTATCACTCATTCAATTTTCAGGTTCGCAAAGTTTCGTACATAATCGCCTGATAACATGAAATTGTAGTACTGTCACCAAAATAAATGTGTCCAATGTACAAATCCCATACCATCTAGCCTATTCCAATATGTACTTGTTATGTTTGTCTGTTGAACTGAATGTTTTAGTTAAATGTTATTTTAAGTTTTTTTTGCATCATGTTAATTATAATTAAATTGTAATTTGAATCTTTAATAGCGATAATTGCCAACTATTTAACGTGTAACTAGCTAAAAGTAAGTACAATTTGAATAATTATTTATTATTATTCCTACATTTAAACAGTGACTCAAACTTATATATATATAAAGAAAGAATGAAATGCACTGGTAAATGAATATTAATTAGTGTCTTTTTTTAAATGATTTATGGTTTTGTCACCAAATACAATTTTCCATTTATGTTATATTCTATTTTTTTACTAAACACGATTTGATTCAACTCTATATGGAATGTAATGTTGGTTTGGGTTATATTTCATTTTTATGGTGTCTAATTGCCAAGAATATAGCTTCTTCAGCACTTGAATTAATTTTAAATCAGGTAAAATTAGATTTTCTCTTCGTATTTTTAGTTTTTGCAGAACAAATTATCAACGAAAACTTTAATAACTTACGATCAGAAAATTATCCATTAAATTTATAATATTATTATTAGGTTCTGAATTAAAACAAAAGTGTAACAATGATTAACAATGATTTATTTGTAATTTTACAAATCAGTGAACATCGATTACAATATTCATATTTTGTTATATTTGTTCAAAAAGTACATATATTTAGGAGGTCATTACATAGTATGTTTGAGTTTATCCATTAAAATAATGTTGACAATTAATTCTAATCACAGTGTCGTAGATAGCTTTTTGTAATGGGAGGTGATATGACTGATTATGAAATCCTATCAACTATCTTTTATATAGTATAGTTTCCATAATAAAAATCAAATTTAATAGGGTAAAAAAACGGATCTAAAACTATAACTGAAACAATATAATCAGAGAAAAAAAACATCTATTGCCAATATGGCTGCTTATATCTTCTTTGTTCGGTTAAGTAACAAGCAAGCAACATGTTCATTTGGAAAATGCCAGAAAAAAATTCATTGAATTTTCGGTCTTTACGGATCAAAAACCAGGTCCACATTTTTCACTCGATGAAATGGCTCATCAGCGAGAATTTTTTATCAAAGCAATGAGTTTTTATAAATTTATCAGAAATCACACTTGAAAAGTGTTTAAACCTACTTCAATATTTTTAGCCTCTTGATTGTTCGGCGGTCAAGGTGCAAAAATATGAAAATACTTGAATGGAAAGCCATTACATACACATATTTTTTTAAATTTCTAATAAACATTAAAGTCTCATGCGAGGAATGATCATCATGATTTCTGTCTTCCTTATCTACACTATCAACCCCCTCCCACCCTATCTACGACACATTGGAGCTATTCGTTTAAATATTGTATGTGAAAAAGAAAAAATACATGAATCTATTACTTTAAATACACTTACAATATTTATTTATATATTAATTTGAATGATATCGTGTCGCATTAAAGACGACATGTAAATAAATATGTACAGACAATAGATTACAGTTAAAATGGATGGAATTAAGTAAAAACCTATTTAAATAGGCACGCTTTTGAATGACATAATTGAGTATCATTATTACTCTAGATATGTGTGTAATAAAGAATATAATGTATGCTTACATAAGGTAAGTACTTTATTTGGTATATAGTATACTTAAGTTAAGTCATGTTAAGTGTAGTTTTAAGATAGATACATGACTTTTAGTATAACAATTAGTAGTATACAGGGTAGAATACTTTATTTCAACCACATATTATAATACCTAAGATAGATAAGGGACTCCACTAGTTCTGGAAAAAAACACCTATCGTAAATGTCTCTGCATAATAGTAACACTTAATGCCATCTATCATTTTTGTTTTATTATCTATGATTTCAACCAAGTAGATTCACGTCTTTGATGAATTACTGGCGAATTTAAAATAAGGACTTGGATTCAGAAGACGGTAATGGCATGCAATTTAATGTATTTTCTAATGTCTCCATTTAAAATATTTAAACCTATCACGCGTTTTCACAAGCAAGCTCTAACTGCTGTGAATATTACGTTATAATGGATGATTTCACAGGGTTAACGTCTAGATATAGTATTCAGTTTATATTGCTTTCATACTAAAACTTCGTTTTTATTGAGTTTAATGTCAATTTTCACTTAGAATTTCGAAAATATTTTAATTATTGTTAGAAAAAGGCAACTAAGACGCATTCGTATATGCAAGTAGCGGTGCCCCAACTATAATAAATCATGTAGGGAATGGTCAACGTTTCAAGATAGGAGGTTTCCGCATTGTGCATAAGAGCCGCGTTCTTCAAGTAATAACAACGCGAACATTTTAAGATTCTCCATAAAATCCATGAAAAAAATTCTAAATCACGATCGTGTGCTGCAATGCCGTGGGGTTTTTACTTTGATCGTGATAGGGATTGATAAATAGATATTCTATGATAAGCCTAAAAATAAAATTTTCCAGCCGAAAAACATCCACTTCAAAGCCGAATGTACATAATTCGAAATTTGTGTAAAAATAAGTTATTATTATTATTTTTTTTTTTTTTAAATCCTAATATGACCTGTTTTGTGCTAGAGGCTGCATTATATTTACTTAATTTTTAAAATTCACTTTTACATATATTTGAGGAGTGCGGTTCGGTAAGTAAGATCAGAAAAGTAAATGAATATTAAATATAAGCATTAGAATTAGTCGTTGCAAGTCTATAAATTTTAATTTGTTCAGCTTCAATAGAAAAGTAAAATTGCATTTTATGCCTTTAAAAATCAACAGAAAATATTCGTATAGCCGGGAATTGAATGTTCTGATTTCCGTACCTGTATATTATGATCACTTAATTATAGAAAAGAATATTAATACAATATTTTATTCATGATACATTATTACTAAGTTGATGTTAAACAATATTCAATTTTTAGTTTAAAGTAGCGGATAATAGATTAAGTTCTTTTACATTGTTCGAACAGTTCCATCAACCAAGAAGATTTGTCACAAATTGTGCTCTAGATGATGCATTTGTTAAGTATGCGAATGGAGTTTTAACATTTAGACCACTTGGATAGTTTAACAAATCGTATAATTGAATTAAAATCAAAGAATATGTTATGACACCTGTAAAAAACTGAAAAAAATTTTTTTTAATAAATCCAATTACTCATGGTTTTTTTAAACTTTGTTGAGCGCAACTAATTTACTTTCATCTAATGCCTATCAGATTTGTTTGGCTTATTCTCAGAAGACCGATCGTTCAAAGAAAATAGTAGAAGTACAATATTGGTCAAAAACTATGAATTCCAAAATTGAAGAGTTTTAAGTTCCTTATCTTCTTCTATTTATTTTTCTTTTTTTTTTTTTTTGCTGTTTACTGAAATAGTTTCATACTCATGATAAAAACTACCTACGTGGTGATTCAATTATCCACAACTCACATAAAAAAAATAGAGAAGGAAGGTTAATCTCTAATCGGTTGTCCAGAAGATAAAGACAATGGAAACAATTTTTTTTCGTACGATGTTTGATTCTTGAAATGTTTTGATGGGTCAAAGTCAAATAAACCACTCGTTTGAACATAATTCACTACATGAACATTTTTTGATAAATAGGCAGGAAATTAATAGTAAATTATTTTTTAGTTTTTTAGTGCATAGTTTCCGAGTTAAAGTACTAACACTCATAATATTTGAATTAAACTCAAATAAAATTAAATATAACCTATATTTCTCCTCCGTAATGCCAATGAATGGCCTAAAAGTTGCGCCCAACGGTCGACCAAATTGTATAAAAATAATTAAATTAGATATATATTTCTATATTTTCGTTACTTTAGTAATATTAACATTTTACTATTCTATATCTTTCAAATTACAATATATGTCATAAATATTATGAATTAATATATGAGTTATGAATTATTTTGAAATATAATAAAGAAAATCATTAAAAATTAAAAAAGATTTCATACCGATATATATGTAGTGTTATTGACAGGAAATCGATGACATACAAACATTTTATTACGATTATTTGCTAGCAAAACTATAGACATTGATCGAATCTAAAAATTTAAATAAATTATTAAAATATTTATTGAAAAAAAAAAAAACAGAAAAACTTTTGAAACAATACAAACTTGTTCCAGGTCGTTAAATTTAGTTACTTCATTACCAATTTTATGAATTAATTGGCGCATTGATCTCACCTAAAGATAAAATACATAATTATAAAATAAATATGTTATTGATCTTTGGAGTGCATTTTTTTGTTTATATATATATAAATATTAATATGGGATCTTTTGGGCATTCATACTAAAACCGATTCTATAATTTATGAAAAATAATATCAAAATATCAGTAAATGATAACACGAAATATTTAACAAATTTCCATTTTTATTAATAAAATATGGAAATTAGCAAAATATTTCGGTGTTATTATTTATTGATAAATTTTTGTGCTATAGCATTGAAATCTCCGATAATGACTTGACCTATTCTTTTTCTGTGATTAAGTCATGCAGCGAAATAAAAATACTGATAATAGTAAATACTTACACGACGTTCAATTTTAATAAATGAACGAATAACAATCGCTAATTGTACAATTGAATAAATCGATGCACATAATAATGAATAAATATTAATTTGTTGTACATAAATCATTAATATTAGCATAATTAATAAAAACGATGTAAAATTGTAAAATGTTACAATTTGTATACCTAAAAATTCATCAGCTGAACGTGCTATTGTACATAAGTTATGTAATATACGTAATGATTTTTTTATTAATTTTATATCAAAATTCTTTTGATTTTGATCACTGTTGTATTTTATTTGTTTGTATATTATTTTATAAATACAATTGAAACGATCAAGAAAGAATGATGCATATATTAAAAATGTATTTGGTATTATTTGATAGAATAAAAAGAAGACAATATTTGAGTAATATGTTGTGTACACATGTTGAATATATACCTGTAAACAAAGTACAAAATCAGAGAAAAAATTAATTAATACTACCATTAACTTAAGGGTTCGCTATTTTCAATAAGAAGAAGTGTTAAATATTGCTACGTGTTATGCCACCTAAGTTATTCAATGCTGTTATCGAAGAAGTTTCCAAAGCAAGCGAACGAAAGAAGCAGCAAATATTGATAGATAGAGAAAAAAAACTAAATTGGCATTCTGATTAAGCAGTACTCATGAATGAATATACAAAATACCGAGCCTTAGGTCAAAAAACGATCATAATAAGAAGGAAATATTTTAATAAAAACTCCATATAAAGCGATAAAATATTAAATTTAGAGAAATCAATCAGCTTTGATAACAGAACGGTTATTGAATGGATACTATTGTGCCAGTGTTAAAGAAGTTTCAGAGGTTGTTCAAAGTTTCAATGACTTCGAAAATGCATTAAATATCAGAACCAAAGGAAATTTTGACGAAAATCCAAAAGGTGCTCTCGTGAAACTATCGTAATACTCAAGTATTCAAAGTTTTGTTCGAAATGTTCCCAAATCTGCAAATGACGAAAAATACATGATTTTGCTGACTCTTTCCAAGTTGTCTCTTTCCAAGAAAAAGAGTCATGATCACTTTTGGATCTTCGTCAAAATTTCCTTTGATATGATATTTAATATATTTTAGAGGGTTTGTAATTTTTAACAACCTCTGAAACTGCTCTAAATTGAGTTGGTACTTTTCAATTGCAAGCTTCTTGTAAATTTTAATATCTCGAGAGAAAAAGTTGAATATTTTAAATTCTTAAACATGGCTTTAATCCCTCCCCCTTCTCCTTTTATTCGCAGCAAAGCTAAAAAATACCAATTTTTTTAATTTAAAATAGGAAGATGCAGTATTTTTCAATCGATTGGTAATAATTAGAGTAAAAAATGTATTGAATTGCATTCCCCTTGAGGAAGGGTTCAAACCATTTCATCGTTTCTTTTAAAGCTAGTAACACGACGTGTTTTTGCAAACTACGTGAAATGGTAAAAGAATATAAAAAAATAATCCAGAAACATTTTACTTGAAATTTAAAAATAAATAAATCGTAAAAAACACAGCTTTTATATCAAATTAATTGATAAGTTTGATTTAAAGTTTATTTTCCTTTATTTTTGATCATTTGAATAAAAGCTTGTTAAAAAAATGTTCTTTTTACAATAAATTTATTTTTCTATATTACGATACTAACTGTTTTATGTAATACATGATAATATGTGTAAATTACTAAAAATATAACTGCAAAAATCACGTATACAAATAATAATAAATATGTTAATTTTTTCACTTTAAGATTATTAACATCACCATTATTTAATAAATGTTTTTTAATTGTTTTATCAATATTATTTATTAATAATAATATTCTACCAACACGTTTATAATAAATCATACCAAAAATTATAATAATTGATATTTGTATATCCATTGATATATAAAATATATATAAAGCACTTGTCTCAAATGCTCGAGTATGCACGATTATTGTTAATTTTTTTATTGAATGTATGAATACAATTAATAAATGCATAAAATTGTATACAGTAATACCGCATTTCATTCGACGTATCGATTGAGATGATGGAAAATCTGATCCATAAATACCCGTATATTTTAATATTTTATGTAATGGATTCAAAGCTTCAATTATATTAATATGTTTTGGTAATGACATTTTGCGGAGAAAGATAATTGATAAAATTCTTTTTTTTTTTTACTATTAATACTCAGTTTTTATATTATTAGATACAAAATTAAAATATTGGAATTAAATGTTTGTAATTCAATTTATTTCGATTATAAAAGTGATAACAGGTAAAATGTTTAAAAAGATTTGTGTATAAACCAATTTTAAGACAGTTTCTATCCAACATTATTCGGCTATTGTTTTTAACCAAATCATACTTTAATGACAAAATCAAGTTGTAGAAATTTTGTGATGTATGTTTGATATGGGGAAATCTGAAAAATTTCGGAATGCATTTTAACTGTACTCTTTTTATATATTCTGTCAAAAACGTGTGTGTAAACTTCGTACATGGGATGCATCTGATCGTTTGAACTAATTAATAGTTAAATGCAGAGCCAAGTTGTAAAATTAGTTAAAATTATGGGTTTGTAAGGAGTGTAATTTAATGCATTTATTTAGATTCTGTAAAAAAATGATTTCAAAATTTGTACCTGGGGTTTTTGATTTCGTTGGTTATAAACTAGCAAAATCTATTTAAATTTATTGACTAAATTAATATGTATATACTGTATGACATTCCTTGTCTTTTATCCTCACTTGGTATACCTCACAAACTTGGTTTATTTTGTAACTTCAGATACATTTAAGATTCAACTGATAAATGATTGGATGTAAATAAAAAATAATTTAAATGGTTCCGTTAGATACATAGATACTTGACATGTAGGTTAAGCAAATACAAAGCGCCGTGCAATATATAATGTATATATATATATATTAGACAATCTTTGATGTATAATCAATCCTATTATACGGTCTGTATCTGCCAGGTTCTGATAGATATCTCATATTTGTGGTGAGCTGCAGAGGGAATTATTAATTCAAGTTATCTAGTTGATAAATTGTGTTTCAAATTCACTTAGTATACACAGCTACCTCGAGATGAATTTTGTTAAATTAATTCAGTTATTGTTACATCAATAATTTATTATAAACATCAAATTTGTAATAAGTAAATATTTATTTTACATGTAGATGTTCCGTATCGTTACATTTTTGATAGTATTTTGTCGTAATCTAAAATACCGTACATTTGTTTATTTTAAAATAAAAATATACCATATATGAATGAATTTTAGCAACTATAATATCAGAAAATCTTCAAAACATTATTTAATTTTCTATAATTCTTATCAACGAAATATTTTAGGTTCTTTGTAAATTAATAACTTTGTGTTTTTTATCTATTCTTTGGTTTTGGAACCATACACATTTTAGAACCATTATAGAAACAAAATTTTAAGATTTAAGATTATGTTTCCATAGTCGGCTCAGTACCTACAATTTTGATCTTCTTTCAAATTTATAATAATTATTTAGTTAAATGTAAACCAACCTTTATTTTTGTTTTGTTAATATAAAATACGTGTTTCCCAGTCTGTCTGAAAATAAACAACTTTAACATATTTATGTTTTCCAAACGGCATATGTTACACCCCTTCCCCTTCAATCCCAATCGTTGTCTTTTTCCAGTAAAAATTTAATCGTTGAAAGCGACTACATTGCCAATATAAAAACTTAGCAAAGCTTAGTTAGCTTACATAAGTTGTTAAAAAAAGTTTTGAAGTTTTATAGTACAAGCCACGATTACAATATAGAATAAATTACTTGTGGGCTGTTAACAAGTACCATTTGGACACTTTCACAATTCACATCCCGAAAATGATAAGCAAGACATTTTATACAGGCTTTACTGTTATATACGAACATAACAAAACAAGTAGAATAGATTCAAGACGATAGAAAAGTATTGTAAATAAATATCAATAATTATTTAAAGAGAGAAACTTACATTATTAAATTCGTTTAAATAGTATGTGATAAATTTCTTCGATCAAAATACAATCGATTTAAAGTTTTTCTTACCCATAAGCTAATCGAAATTTCTACAAGTAGATAATGCCCAAATATTTTTGATAGATTGATTCATGGACAATGAGTTGTGGAGTGTGGACTGGTCTAATGGAGTGCACTTTTTTTTTAATAACCTAATACGTACTTTTAATTTTTCATCAATTAGATAATTGTGAAAGGAAGGCTAAATATAAATTAGTTTTGTAGTTCATTGAAATGAAACTATGCCTTCCTTATCGAAAGTTTGATTTTTTTATCTGTAATTGATTTGTAAGATAAGTAAATTTCAAAATAGTATTTAAACAACAACTGAACAAATCCTCTAGAGCCTTCTCGAACCTATTCATTCAATTTATATAACCTTTATATACTTCTTATTATAGAACATTTTACAATTATATACAATTATTGTAAAAAAACCATTATTTATTATAAATTTATCATAATAATTAAATGTTTTGTTGACGAATTTTAATATGTGTTATACAAATATTAGTAAAAAAATAATAACTTTAAAACAAAATTTAATGCAGGGGTCTGTGTAAATTTGAGAAGTGTATTAACGTAAACTACGTCTATAATGTTATTTTATAAAATAATTCAATAAGGATTTGGTTAAACTTTCTTAGCTTCGGTCATATATAATAGTAGTCCTATGCCGGTATGCCTTGAATGCTTGGTATATCTTGAACTCTTTGTCGTTATTTGACATCCAACATGTGTTTACATAAGTACACCTTCATTAGAAATAATGTATACACACATAACACATAATACAATGCATGTATAACTAAAAAGAATTATTATTATTTGCATAAAACATATTATATACGATTTTGTTTCCTATATTGTCTGTGCATGGTGTACATGAATGATCTAACGAGTCATCATGTCTGAAGTGTTAAATCCATTAATTTAAAAATCTAATGTTAATGCTTTAATAGGTACATGTATAAGTTAGTTTTAATACATGCAAAACGAAGTGAGATTATTGAAATTTTTAAGCAAGTTTTGATATAATAAATGTTATAAAAAATGAATTGAGATATATGTGAAAATTAAAGATTTTTGAAAATGTTAAAATATAATATTCAAACAATAATTAAAACAAAAGTGAATGGTTAATCGTTTAGAAGATTCGTCATACAAATTTTTTATTTTTGTTAACGGTGGGCATTTCTTACCAGTAAATTAACCTCGATATTACCTCAATAGCCAAGTGAGTAAAGGTTCTAATACCTTTGTCCATTTGACTACTTAGACATGAGGTTGCGGGCTCGAATCTAGATTCGGTTTTATAAGTCAAATTTATGGGTAGTTTTGCATAATGTTTTAATTTTAAATTATTAATTACACTTAAACTTTAATTTAAAAAAAAAAAAAAAACAAGCAAATTTATAAGTCAAATTTATGGGTAGTTTTGCATAATGTTTTAATTTTAAATTATTAATTACACTTAAACTTTAATTTAAAAAAAAAAAAAAAAACAAGCCTAACTTATATTAAGAAAAGCGATAAACATTTTATTCTATTTTTTTTTAACACCGTCTTTAAATTTCCGATTTTATCCATCACTTGTGGCCTCGTTTTTGTAATTTTGGCTAGAGTAATTAGGAATTTACCTTCCTGACGTCATTTCTAATTACTCAAACTAGGCAACTTAAATCCTAATGGTCGCAATATAAGTTAAACAAGGCAAACTTGCAATATTATTCTTGTTGACCTTTCTAGTATACAGGCAGATGTCACGCGGTTTCACCCATTTAGTTCCCGGTTCCGTGGAAATACAGAGATAAAAAGTAGCCTATATTACCCGGAGATAGTGTAGCTTCCCAACGGTGAAATAATTCTTCAAATCAGTCCAGTAATTTTTAAGTTTATTCTATACACAAAAATATAAATATTTCCTCTTTAAAATATTAGTATAGATGTAATTTATAAACAGGTAATGCATGTTGTTGATAGAAACAAAATACGAGGTCTTGTATGGCAGCAAGCGCGAGAACAATTACTCACACTTACGAGGGTATACTGTGAAATAAAATATACCAATGCTATACGAAATGCAATGACTTAAGCATGTGCGGGTGATTTAGTGTGGGAGGTCGGAAGTTATTTATATTCAACCACTGCTCCTGTTAGTCGACTGTCTCAATTACCTATATGGCCCTCTATACTTTTAATAATTAATTATTTAATTGTTTATGTTAAATTTATTTATTTTAAATAAACTTAGATGACGTTATTAGTTTAGTTTTAATCGATGACATTCGAATAATATTTTATTAACGCTCGCTAGTGACATGTAGAAAGTAGTTTGAATAAATAGAAGTTAAACTAACATATTGCTGAGCAAGTCTGATGGTTTCTGTGTTATTCATTCTAATCTGTAAACGATTGTATGCCAATTTCAGGATCAGTCCGAGATGGCTGGATTATAGTATGAAGAGATAGGCGTACCAATAAATGGTCACTAATTCTTCATATTAAAATGAAATTAGTATATGGTGATTTGTAGTTGGAGGGTTGTTTGTTGTTACCCTAATTACAATTATCAATCAACAATCCTAAATCTCTATCACTATTTACAAATAAAACCCAAGTGTATAATTGTTATACAGATTGGTCATTGAAAACATGAGTATTTGATACTAGAACATTTATTCATGTTACACTAGAAATTGGTAATTGACTTGCCTTACTATTTTTGTAACATGTTGGGAATAAATTCAACAGCTTAGGATGTTTGAGGGAGAATTAAGTCAAACTAAAATAACATCTACACAAATAAAAATATTTCAAAAAAAGTCTAATACCTTCAAAAAAATTTATATAAGGTATAAAATAATTGTGAATTAAAACTTCTACAAATAATTTCTTTGTGATCAATTATGTTTTTCAATCGGAGCTATCGAATTAAAATTGTTTTGGTAAGGTTATGATTGTCGCCGATTTCGAAAGGTAATTAATTGGTCCCTTTGAATTTATTTGTTGAAGTTTTTGATTAAAAATTAGTTTTTTCTTTTTAGTTCATTTTTTTGAAGAAAGTTTTTTTTTTTTTTTGAAAATTTTTAATTTATTTTTTGTGTTGTACACAACTACGAAAAATATTTCATTTGAGTGAAATTTGAATTTATATGGAACCACTTTGGAACCGTACTGAATCCAACGCAAACATAATTTTTTTTTTAATCGGCCCATAAACTTTAGAAGTTAAGAGTGAACGAGTGCCTTTCATCGTTATGGAATTGTTTATCACTATATACATGGAAATTATCTACTTCTATTTTATAAATACCACGTCTTCTGCATGAATGTTTCGTACATTTTGTTTATAGCTCACTCTATCTCTGGCATCCTTAGATATTTGGAAGTATAATTTGTTTAGATAATTATTTTATTTAAAAACATAATTGCTATTGCTCTTTTAATAATTCGAAGAATGATAATTGTCATAATAAATTCTCCATAAAAATGATCCGTACTTATTTAAAATGAGTATTCAAATTTCATGCCAGTTAACTAACGGTAAAGTTTACGTTTAACATATTCTCAATTACGTACGTTTTTTTATGTATTTCGTAAAGTAACTCATAGAAAAAATCAAATCATGTGAGGTCAGAATATTTTATACTTCCCGTATTGAATAGACTATAATTGCAAAAATAAATACCAAAAATTACGGATATGAATTTGTTTACGACACATCCGAAAGTATACACTTATCATAAAAAATTAATATTACATTTTTTATAAAATTTTTGTTGTATCGTTTTCTGAGGCTTTTTTCTGATTTTAAGGCTGCTGTTAAAGTTTTCTAAATTTAAATAAAGAATGCAATGTTCCTATCGAAAATAATAAAAGAGAATATAAGTTTTTTGAAATAAAATATCAAATTTATACGTCGAAATACGTTTTTATAATTGAAAATATTGATCAAGGTGTTATGATTAATTGATGTATGTGTAGAAACATCGAAGCAAACATATTTTCGTTACCAGAATAATTGCCGTTTTAAACATTTCCTAAAGTTCAAAGCTTTATTATATGACCCTTCCCAGCATTTGAATTTCCTTCGCATTTATAAATTCCAAATAAATAAGTGGGAATAGTAGATAGTTGCGTTGTCTTTTTTACTACAAAAAATTGAATATCTTTCGGTCCATTACTCATTGGAGTATTAAGTCTCTTATGACTGAATAATAATAATAATTTACATGATGAAAGGTTATTTGTTTGTTAAGAATATTATATAAGTTTTTAATGAAATAAAAGTTTTGTGTTTAGTAATGTTGTAGGTGCGATGACCGTCAATGACTGTTGTTAGTTTAACATAACATAATATAAATAATACTTATATACATTAATATGGTATATGTGTGTGTATAGTTGAATGTATAAATATATACATGTATTAGTTACTTGTTAAGTAGTTCTTAGTGCAGACAACAGGTGGATTAGTGATTTGTGTACAGTAAGCAAAGACAACATGCATGTGATTCTGATTTTTGTGTTATAAAAAGATTATACTCTATAAACAATAAAAATGGAATTATTTCATATGTAAATTTCTATCTGTGTATAACTTATTTTGGTACAACGTTATGCTTTGATTGATTTGATGTTAAGCTTGGATTTAATTATCGGTCAATGCGTTTTTGCATTGATTCGGCCATACACTGCTTTTTTGTTTTGGAAGGGTATTAAAGCTTCCGCTGGAATAATCTCAGACATAACTATAATGCATGGCTTAATTATGCTAAGTTTACCAAATTTCTTCTCATCGAAAATTTTTTGAATTAATGATATCATATTTTCCCTGCTGTCTTAAAAATAGTCTTATATAAATTGTTATCCATAGCCATGTTTGACCCAACAGTTTTTTTCTAAATAACGTCTTGCAATTATTTTTCAGGAGATTTAAGAGCCGTATCAAATAATGATTATATAAAAGTTCCTGGATATTAGAATGACATTGCATGGAGCAGTTTCAGATTTTCGTGTCCGAGAATTAACAGAGGTATATAATTTAAGTACATTGAAAGTCACCCGAAAATAAATTAAATCGTTAATAATTTACAATTTTTGGATTGAAGTTTAAAAAACATTAAAAGTGATGTATATTTCAGGATGATAATGGTATGTTTAGACAAGCTATCTTTCT
>JAEMTY010000359.1:0-25000 GCA_020423425.1 Chrysopa pallens
CAATGACGTTTATATTTACTTCAACAAAACACATGACAAAGACGACATAACTTTTACTTTATTACGTGTTACGTTTCTTAATACTAATTTATTTAGATTTACCGCGATTTAGATTTTATAAAATTATGCTCAAATTGGTATCATTGGAACGTTGGATTTTTCAATTTTTTACCTTCCAGGAAATATACCTTATAAGCATATAACCAAGAAAATGTACATTGCAGATAAAAAGCTAGTTTTAGACGCCCAGATATGATAAATCTCAGAACAAGTTCCTCCAGCCGCATTTATCAAGGGAAGGATCCTTTAAAGCAAAGGTATACAACGAAAGGAGACGAAATAAGAGAAACGGAGAACAGGAGAAGGTAAAATAGCAATTTTCTTTTATTGTATCGTCTCTATTATAACGAGTGTCTTCTAAAAGCCAGTTATTATGCTGATTGAGGAGCGTAGATCCATAAATAACATATATATTAAAAATCCAATTGCGTCATTATTCCTACTCTTTAGTTATTTATCTTAGCTATCATGTTGGTGCATCGAGACCTGCCACAATATATCGAATATTACATTTTCTTAATTAGTGGGTGTAATCCGTGCAAACAAATTTTGCCTATATTTTCGAAAAGTATAGACATAAAAAAAATATTGTTTTTGTTTAAAATTAAAATCGATGGTCTAAATCAAAATGGAACTACCATATATTATAATAAAAACCACATTTAAACCAGCAGACTCCACTTCAATCGTCTATATTAACCACTGTTATCTGTATGTATGTATGTTCTCTCACTTATTTCAATACGTTCCAATAGACAAAGACAATATAATAACATTTTTGCAACAGACAAACAAGAATAAAAAATTATTTAAGTAACATTAAAAAGAGTGGCCGAATGCCGAACAAATATAATTTTATATTCTTAAGAATAAAACGGCACAACTTTTAATAGCAACAGCAACCAGCCAGCAATGCTGTTCTGTTGGTTTTAAAGTGTTCTTGTTCAAGAAGTCGTCGACAACGAAGTTATACGCGTAAATAAACGAAGCAAAACAACGAAGAAATATCTGTATGGAAGAGACCATCAACGTTAAAAAACATTATACAAGAGCCAAGCAATATTCATATTGCAACCTTGAACTTAAGTTGTTGTCCTCTGGTTAACCATTGATAACAATATATTAAGCAGATCAACAACTAGTGGCGTTGTATTGGTATGTTTAGGTGTATGTATGTAGTCTAGGAGATATTGGACCATGTTTAAGCAAATACTTGCCAAATAACTCTAATTGTGTACCTTCAAGAATAATTTTTAACGAATACGATTTACTAGCATGCATTTCGCTCAAGTCATCTGTTTTCTAACAAATCTATAAATTAATAATATTCTATACCCAAAAGAAGCATGAGGATAACATAATTTTTTATTATAATTCAGTATAAATGAATCCTTGCTTGCATTGAATATTATCATGGCATAGTAAAAAAATATAGATAAAAGTAATAACTAAAATATTTCACACCTCAGATGTCGAAGAAAACCTGCAAAATGGATGGAAGTTTATACCTATGTATATATTTCCGTGAGCCTACTTGGTCTTAGACTACTGAATCTTAAGAATTAAATTTCCTGATTTTTCCAAGTTTTCCAGATTTGCATTTTTCCAGATCATTGTTTATATGATCTTCAACATCATTCACTGGATTTTTTAACAATGAGTGAAAATGTCTGTATCGATATGAAAAAAAATAACTTTGGAAGCTTTTATCAATTTGACAAATTTTATCAATGGCCCACACATAATTCAAAGGTGGTGTCGGAGTTCTTAATGAATTTTCAGTCTCAGTCAGGTTTATAAGGTCAGTCAGGTTTACGAATCCATTTTCACTTTCTTATAGACCTTCATTTTTATTGCGTAGAGCGGAGTATGCATAAATCAGGATGCCATGAATTTCACGAAAATTCAGTTAATGATAAACGTTTGCTAATGATGGTAGCCACTTCTTGAATCAGTCTAGATTAAGAGGTGAGGCTATATTTTTGATACAGACCTCTATAATAAAGATAATCTGTAATATAATATAAATGTATTTTTTTTTCAATTATCGCACACTAATAACTCAAAAAATAATTTTACCAATGTTATGAAATTTGGTATGCACAATTTTGAAATGAAAACGGAGGACATGTTGAATTTTGTCCCGAAAAAAATGATTCTAAATACTAAATCAAAATTTTATATTATATTTAGAAATGTTTTTTTGTGAAAATCTCTTCGACATGCGCATCATTTTCATGTCAACATATTAAATTTCATAACATATGGTAAATTATATTTTGAGTTATTTGTACACGAAAATTAATAAAAAAAAATCAAAGAATATTACATTAAAAACTGTCTCAGTTATAGATCCTATAGAAGTCCACAACTCCACTTATAAAAATTTAAAACAATAATTTGAATTCACGCTAATTGGGTTTTCTTCTTATACGCTACCAATACTATCTAGATTATTATATATTTTTTATTTTGATCTCTTCTTATATACATTGCTTTCTTGATTCCTTCTTCAATGTTAAAAATATTTACCTACCTATATATAACATAATAAATACATAGCGTATTTCATGCATATAATACGAGTTGTTTTACCTGGCTTCACCTGAATACAAAATAATTAATAAACATTTTTGATCAAAATTTTTAAATTATTTGTCTCACGTATAATATGTATGATAATTAATGACACATGACTTGTATGTTTAAAAAGCATGTTATATCCTAATTTGTTTTTAAGTATTTCTTCTTAAGTCATTCGAATACTTATATAGGAATTCGTAAACCAAATTTTATTATTCATTATAGAATTGTTGAATAAAAATATCATTTGAATTAGATAAGATATTGACAAATACTTGGATCATTGAGAAGCCACGCTCAAGTTTCATCATTATATCTTAATTGCACTAAATGGGAGGGCAATTTCTTGATTGCACAAGGGGGGACCGTTCAAAAAATCTTGATCATTAAGAAGCCACACAAAAGCTTCAAACTTTCTTAATTTCTAAAATTGCATAAAAGGGTAGGGGATGCAAAGATAATATAAAATTTTACTATTTACCCGTTCAAAAAAATTACAATTTTCCTAAGTTCCTTCATCATTTCATATCGGTAGGAAAAAACCATAAGCTAGGACTTGCATAAAAAAATTTCACATTGAATGAAAAAACCGCATCTCCTCAGCTTGAAAAGAAACTGATATTTTGAAGATTTTCTCCAAAATAGGAGTTGGGATGCAATAAAATTCCTGGTTTTCCTATTTCGAAAGTTAGAGGGTACGCTTTATTTCTCTTAAAAAATTGTCCATAAATTAATTTTTTTTCTAATTTATTTATTTTGAGAAAAAACCATTAAATGATAAATTACAGCTTTGCTTTTATAAAAGAACATATCTTTAAAATCCCAAGTACCTAATGTAAATGTTTTGGTGCTCTAGTAGTAATATATATATATCTAAATATATGGAATTCATAATGGTTTATTTAATCTTAATATTCACTAAATAAGAATTACCTAAACGGTAGTTAAACAAATCTTCAAAATTTCAGCAAAATACTTTATAATCAATTACTGTTTAAATCAAAAGTGTGGGTTATTAAATATAAAGTCTCTTAACAGAATCAAATGATTTAGAATATTACTTTACTTAATCAGAGTATCTTCATTTTTATCAATACTATCCATAAATAACGCGAATTTCATCTCTGTTAAACTTGGTGAAAATTAATTCGGAAAATTTCATTATATAGACAGACACAGGTTAAGATAATAAATAATAAGTGTGTTTCAATATTTTTTTTACCTTAAATTATTAATTAGTCTGCTTAGAAACCTCACCTGAAACAAATCAAAAACAATTTATGAATTTATGTAATTAACCAGATATCATCAAAAATAAAACCATATATCGCTGTTGAGTGTTTTAAGAATTAAAAAAATATTTTGATTTTTGATTTATATATAGTATGATAAGAAAATAAAAAAAATCTCAGTTTCTGCTTGCTTAAAACAAAGTACTTAACGTACAGCCTTTATATTAGATCATATTGTAAACAAAAATCCGTAAAAATAAACCAAATTTGTATGCAATAAAAAATTAAGTCTAAATTTCAAATATAAATTTTCTTCGAATTGGCAGAGTAAGAAAATAACATTTCGTACATAGCTAAACATTAAAAAAAATAAATTATAGTTAAAAAAATAACCAAAAAACATGATTTTGCATAAAAGAGTCAAAAACAAAGTACGAAGAGTTTGTCTTATAGCGAGCGATTTTATTGGTAAAAAGCGTGGGATGCTTTTAAAATAATAATGCTAGTTTTATATACCAGCTACTTGTTAATGCTTTTTATAATATCAATGTCTATATGGAAGCAATTCTTCATACACACAATTTTGTTTTCGTTTTAGTTTGGTTAATTTTTATTAAAACATTTTAAACTATAATTTAAATCTTATTTCAAGGAAATTTAAAATAAAACAAAAACTTTTTTGTGTAAAAGTTTCACCAAATTTTTATTTTTTAATATAAAATGTTTCACAAAGTAGATCTAATAATTAGTTTTTATTTTTATATCTACTTTTTTTTTTAACTCGGTTCAATTGTTTGAGCGCTAAAAATTTTATAAATAAAACGGAGTACTGTTTATTTCAAAATAATTTCAAAAATTTTTTTGCTAACCAAATAATATCAAAAATTCTGTCAATAATTATTTTTTTTTATCGAATTCTTACATTACGTTTTTTACTCGCTTCATTAAAAAAAAAATTCACATAAGATCTGAATGGTTTTTTTTATATGTTTATTTTACAATTAATTTTTTTTTTTTTTTTAGTTTTAATACGGGTGATATGGAATTATCCACATGATACTACAAACCCTTCTAAGTATTTCATCGATAATATATTATAATTGGAATAGGATTATTACTGATAAAATATTCAAAATATGTTTTTCAAAATCATAAAAACTGTTCATATTTGAATGAAGATTTTATGATATCTTAATGTAGTCCACCACTATCAATCGTACAGAATCTCTTTGTATATAAAGTTAAAAACCACTTTTAATATTACGTACCATAATTATGAGTAGAGTAAACTATGAAGGTACTTGAGTATGCAAAAATTGAGCACACCACATTCTGCCTATAGAAATTTTGATCCAATTCTTTTCTCAACCGTGAGTTTGATGATTGATTTGTATAAATTAGACAAAAATAAACACTTTTGAGCTATTCGAAAAACGCATCGACGATTTCGAACTATAAACGAGTTGAGGCCGGTAAAAAAAAATTGACTAATAAAATGAATCGGCTAATATTTGAACTATTCGTAACACAATAATTTTACTAACAGAATACAGTGATTAATTTTTGTATACTCAAGTCCCTTCACATCTTGTTCCATATAATGTTCAACGAATGTTCATCTAGTTTATGTTCCGTTAATTTCAATAGATATTAAATTACTGCTGAATTATTTTTATAAACATTATAAGTACATATAAAATCATAGTAACTTGTATCCATACAGTCTTCTGTCTAATTAGCAATTAAAAACGATAACATTTGATGTTGTCGAATTCGATTTTTATATTTACACTTGGAGTTATGTAGAGTTATTTAATCTGCTTTAAATTAGAGAAGAGAGACAAGAGAATGTAAGAAATAAACTTACACTTAAAAAATTGAATTATATTTTCTTAGTAGGAATAATATTTAAAACCTATGTAAATAAAATTGAATAAAATGGTTTCTAATAACCAAAAAATACCTTACACAAATTATTGAATAAACAAGTGAAGATAACAACAGAGTAAATTGTATAAATACTTGGCATATCATTGAATTTTATTGTATGGACTATTTTTAATTAGCATTCAAAAAATATTATAAATATGCAGTCTATACAGTTATATATGTTGAGCTAAAAAATAAACTTCTATTGCATTTGAACTTCTTGTATCTTTTATAGTTTAAAGGTTGGGTAAAGAATCCATTGGATCCATTGGACCGATTTTGCTCATTCACGAACTTAAACTCACTTTTTGTTTTTAGAATACGTCAACGAAATTGCGATCGCTATCTCTTTTTGTTTTAGTGCCGTCAATATTAGGTAGCGTTACAAACTTTAGACAAAAATTAATATAAATTCTTAAGCAAATATTTATTATTTTGTCTCATTTTAATATTTCTTGAGTTTTTTCGTTTGATTGTAGATATTTTTGGAATTAATGGAATACCTAATAATCGGCTATAACGACTTGAATTCTTTAAATTAAATTTTTTTAAATAAAATAGCAGTACTTTAACAGCGAGTTAACATGAGAAAATTTTCAAAATGATCCGAGTTTAATGAAAATTTTATACAAGTGATCCGAATTCTTTAAAAGAATTGAGAAAAGATGTCTTGCATGAAAGTCTGTGGCACCATTCCATAAATTTTTTATTGGAATAAAGATTGAAAGCAGATTTTTGTCGATAGTTTAATTTTGAATATAGAACTATTTGCTTGTAAAGTAATTGGATATATGACAAAAATGTGGAGTTTAAATCAAACTTTCGGTAATTTTTTTTATTGGATATTTAACACAACATTAACCTAAATAGTTGACTATTGTTATCGCGTAAATATTCTCTTGTAAATGTGAACACTCAATTTAATGGAAATGTTTCACTCCAAAATGGTATTCTTTATTCAATATTGCCAATTTAGCATATCTGCCTACATTTCCGTATTTCTTCTCTCTATAAATATATATTATATTGTGAATATTATTATACACGAAGGGTCAATGACCACGTTTACGAGGAATATTCGACATGGGATGAACAAACAACATTTTATCACCAATACGTTGTAAAAGGTTTCTTCGATTTACACTCCTCGCAATTATAAGAAATAATTGAATAGTTTTTTTAAGGTAGTTCCCAAGTAAATCTTTATAAGAAATTAATAATTTTCAGTTTATTTTTAGGGGGACCGGTTAATTCGAACAAAAATAAGGGTCAAACTAATAAACTTCATTCTGAATCAAATTTCGTAACTTTCAAAATTAATACAATTAACATAATAATTAATATTTATTTTTGCATGGTTCTTTTTCTCTTCTTAAAAAGAATCTCTCTCTGAATTCGGTTTTCTTGCTCTATAATTGCATCGTAACATTTTTGCACAAATTTTAATTATAAACAAAATACAATGTTATTCAAAGTGACAACTAACAATGTTAATTGTTTTAATACTTAGCACATGGTTGAGTATCAATGTGAACTGTTTATAATTATAAACATTCATAAAATATTAAATATGCATCATAGCGACGACGTTTAGGTAAGTACATAAACTATAAGATATAAAGAAAACACAATCACAATAATTAAGTTAAATTTGTAAAGCTATTAAACTTTTTACTGCTTACGCTTAATGTTTCTTTTTTTATTATTATTATCCCGGAAACTGAAATTTTTATGTTTAATTATTAAAGCTTACATTTAATATTTATAAAACATGTCTAAATTCCAATATTCCGAAAAACATGCTTCAATGAAAAGACCTTGTATGCATTTTATGTTAATAATTGAATGTAATGAACAAAAAATTAATTTTACTGATTAGAAATCATGATTAAGTTGTAACTTATGATCAATAAACCAACTAAAAAAATGTATGTTATTTTTGGTTCATATACATTTTTTTATAACGTCATTACCACTAGTAGCTCCATTCACGGTACGCAGTAATTCACGGTACAATGAGGTTGTTCCAAATGTGTTATTCCAGTATTCTCAATATTATATACCGGTATTACGTCACCAAAAATGTCAGACAACGTTTTTACTGTAATTTTATGGCAAGAAATCATGTTTATTTTTCAAATATATTTATTTTTTGTTATTTTCTATTAAGAAATCAATAATCATACCGAAGTATTTTGAACTAGTCTTTACATGAGAGATCATTCTACTGGTCCATCAGGGACACCCGTATGTTGTATTTGTTGCAATTTAAATCATAAATTAATCATTATTGTATTAAAAAATTTAATAACTTAATAGTTATTGCTACCAGTTGATATTAATTAGCGTTATTAATTAATTGATCTTACTTACTTGTTTTAATTAAGACCTACAATTATTTTATTTAACAACGAAATTAACTTCGCATGCAAATAATCGTTTATATTCTCTTATTATTTGTTATTTTATTTACAGAATGTAACATGAAAACAGATGAATTTATGGTTGACTGTTTAGTATCACATATTATATATAGTGTTAGCTAGTGACATCACCTAAACTATAACAAATCACAGGGCCGTTTCTGTACCAGATAAAATATCAATAAATATTTCATTTTATTTCGTGCAATTTGCAAAAAATAAACAATATAATTTAAATAAAGTAAAATATGTTTTTTTAGGCTATTATTATTATCTTATAGAATGGCCATATGTATATTTTTAATGTTGTCAAATAGACTATTGAAATTTCGTTGTGTTAAACATGTTATGTCTAAATTTCTTTACTTACATTTACATACATACACATTCCATTGATATAAAAGTTTGGGATTTAATTACTAAAAACTGTATATATAATAGCCATATTATAATATAATTTTTAAAAAAATTATCATTTTATGGTAATTTTATGGTAAGTGATTAGATATACACAGTTAACAGAAACCTCTCTACTGAAGCATTTTGTAAATGAAAAAGATCAAATGGTCAATTCTGATGACTATATACACAAAATATAGCTAAACTATATAGTCTCTCTTAAAGTAATTATTTCACGTTTATGTCACGAGTCCTACTATATATTACAGAACAAATATAAATACAATATTATTATTATTCATCATATTGGATTACGTAATCATTTTTTTTTTATAAAAAATTCGCCTTCGTATTACTTTTTTTTTTTTCAAATAATATCAAAATAAACAAAGCATTCTTTGTTTAATAGTTAGTTTATTATGTAGCTAATTATTTCGTAACCAAAAACAGTTTCCTAATTACTATTTATTATTATTGAATTGGTTTTTTTTAACGGAAGATTGGTGAAAATAAATTTTACTTTGTACATAATTTTTTCTAAGAATTTTTATTTTTAGAGCAAGATCTAGAGCAGGGGTACTTGAGTGTACAATTAGGTATTAAGTATCCGAATCTATTTTTTTAGTATCGCCTGCTTTTTCGATGGACTATAGGTTTAACGCCATATTAATGATTATAGTATGTAAATTGAGAAAAAATTAACAATTTGGAACTGTGGTTTTCTCAACAACAAAAAATATTCGTCAAGAATTATATTTTTATTCGTGAAAAAGTGGTTTATTGCACGAAATAATAATAGCCCGTAGTTAACCCATCAATCGGGCAAATGCTTCTTTAGGATAACTCAATAATCTTTCAGATCATACTTTCAAATCATGCCACCTACCGCATTGATCAACATGTTTTTCTATTATTATCGTACGAATTCCATATAGTACTTCGGGACGTTCATCGATCGTCTTTCATTCGCGCTAATGTCCGGTCCAACGCCATTCTAATCTCTTTACAGAGGTTACCACATGCTTAATTTGTGTTCTGTTTGTCTTATGTCAGATAACTGAGAAAGGTAATTGGTCACAAGGAAATTATTTATGTACACTCAAATACGTCCATCTCCTGCTCCAACTTGGATTATCCACAATGAAAAACAATAATTGAAGAACAATATTATATTTTCCTAATGTTTCATATTAATTTCCATTAAAGAATTTCTAAATTAATTATGCCAACAATTTTTTCACAGATATTTAAATTTTACTAAATTTTTCGCTACAGATCATCAATGTTCTATATTATTAAAATTATTTAATTAGCTAGTTAATGAGAAGTTAAAATTTTTTTTTTAAATTTAAATTAAAACTCTGCGAGGTTTAGATTTTTTTTGTATGAATAGACTTAATATATTATGTATATACAATTTTTGCAATTCATTTTAGCAAGGACACCAATTTAGGAGGTGTTGTCAAGATCGCGCTTAGCAACTGTTTCATAACCGGAGGAAATGTTCTTTGTTTTAGGTGGTCTGGAAAATTCTAAATTGAATTACAAAAATTAAAATGAAATATAAGTTTTTGTTATTCAAATAGGAAGTGAATTCAATTACCAATTTACAAACATCAAATCAGCAATTCTTAGGGTTGTGGTTCTCAGAATTCCAACTTTTAATTAAATTTTTAAAACAAATGAAAATAAACGTAAAAATATATTTTTTTTAACATGCTTTGTACTTTCTTTTACTATAGTAGTAAAAGAAAGTATTGTAATCGTGTGAAAATTTCCATTTTGAGTTTTCATGGGAAATCCATGTTTTGGAGTCCCAACAAATTAAGCTGTGTATGTTTGTGTGCCTGTGTGTAATCACTGATGTATCGAATGCTTTATCCAATCTTACAACGCTTAATATTCTTCTTCATATTACCTATAGTTATTGGTTAATGTCCGACTACCGGGTGTCCCACTATATTCCAGTGATTTGCAGGTTTTTTACGAAATTGATTCGAACGATTTATGTTCTCAGAATATTTAAATCTTTTAAACGACTTTTATTACAAATATTTCTCTTGAAAAATTTAATTAATCATGTTTAATACAGAATAATTTACTGTACTAGTAATGTACTTAATTTACTTATTTTTTAGCTAATTTTTTTTTTTATTATTCGTTTCTGGTTTTGTTAAATTTCAAAAAATAAATTAATCAAATAAACTAAAAAAATAAATATTATAATACTAAACCACTTAAGAATCTAGACAAACATGACCAAGTCAATTATTGGCTAAAGATTTAGACAAGCAGGGTGCATGCACTCCGTTTAATGGTCTAGAAGCGTCTAGAAGCATGCACTCCGTTTAATGGTCGAGATACCAAAAAGTACAATGAAACATAATTAATAATTCGACAAACATTTACGTCTCACAGATGATCTCTGACCAAATAGTTGGGAAAAAATTTCATCATCATTTACATTACACATATTTAAAAAAGGTAAGAAAGGTATTTATCAACTAATCAGATACATTTTTTAAGGTTCCACATTTGAAAAATTATTCTACATCCAAATTGATTACATTACAAGATATTAAATGAATACCAAGAATTTGAAAAAATATCCAGTAATGAAAAAAATAAATAAATAAATTAGCTGACGTATATAATGTTTGCTTATCAATTTATGTATAAAAATTTATTAAACACTCATCATACAATACCATTATTATAACTAAAATAATAACATTTATGCATTGGTACATTTTATATATTATTGACACTATGAATGTTATCAAGCATGTGTTTAACATCTGCGAAGGTTCTGCAGGTATTTATCACAGTATACTGAATATACTCAAAATCAAAATAATACTCAGCTTTCATTGTAGTAAAATGTAGAAAATACATTATCATCTGCATGTAATAAGATACGTTTGTACTTTAAAATTTGAGATTACAAAGAATCTTCTCTAAATCAATTTAATTCTTCAACACTCTTGGCCACATTCATATTATTTTTTGTCAGGACATTTATTTCAGTCAACTTTCCACTACCTATATCTAATTCAAAATGCAAGAACCATTTTCTGATTATGCTACTCATTTGTTGAACAAAAAAAAAAACAAAAAATGCTTTCGAAATTTTGTATGTCGAAAATACGAAGCCTTAAGAATTCTTCGCCTGTTCCTTGTGATTAAGATAATTTAAAACAAACTTTATTTTACACGTTTTAAAAAGCATTCGTCTAATTTTCGAATCTCTAAAAGTTTTATTCATAAAATAAACGTGACTGATAATATAAGCAACTGTATTATAACTTCTTGAAAAATGATATTGACGATGGCGCCGTAAATATTGCAATTTATATTATATGATTTCGCTGAATCTTCATCAGCATATTTATTTTAATTTCCACTTAAACCACTTAAGAATTTCATTAGAATTTAATCTGGATTTGACACAGTTTTGCGTTGACAAAATTTAACTTTTTCTAATTAAAATAATAAAAGAAAAATAATCTATATAACTTGCTGGTATTTGACACGTTTGTGTTCCAGAATATAATTAAAGATTCTTATTTTAATATGAATTGTAGAAAGATGATATTTTCTTGCCAATAATGTTGGCTGAATAATTTTGATTCCATTTCCGTCTCACAGATCGGGATCAGTACAATTTATTTTTGTACGATTGTCTATTTTAAAATTATGTTGAAAGTGAAGAAAATATAAAATTGCAGGGATACGCTTAAATATAGGGACAATTTTTGTGAAACAGACAACGAAAAAGATTAAGATTTTGCAATTTGTTCATGTTTGGCCTAATTATACTTCTTTTCGATGTTATGTAGGTAGGCACAAGATTTTCCTTTTCTATGAGGCATTATTGTCCACATATTGGCTTCTAAAGATATGACATTACGGACTACCTAATTTTCTGAGAGCTGTTTTTGAATAAATGTTCAAAACCGGAAATAAAAATTCAATTTTATTTTAATGGTTTTAATTGCAAAAAAAAAAGCTAAAAATATATTAATTCTACGAAAAAAAAAAGGGATCTACATGAGTTTACGAGATAAACGATTTATAAAGATGATACATGTACCATCTAATGCAATAAACATTGTATTTTTTTAATTTTCGCGCACAAATAGCTAAAAAAAATCATCAAAATGTTATGAAATTGTTCTAAATGTCTTCGTTCTTTTGGAATATTATGGAAATTTTTCTGCAGCCTACAGGTACCAGATACTCTACAAACTTTCACGATAATATTTTAAATTAAAAAAATTACACCAAATTTCGAAAAAAAAAATTTTTTTCTTGTGTAAATGAGAAATATTAATGTTTTTTCAATTTTTTCACATAAATTTTTAGGTTATGTGAAAAGAGTGACAATAACTTTTATCCAAAGGACTTATTTTATTCTCTTCCGTTTCCAATGGGTTTCATCCTACTATAATTTTTTTTCATTTTTCACCGTTTTTAAAGGCTCCTACCCTGACCAATATACTACGGGTGTAATTACCCATCGTACCTACCATTTTTATTTTTGGTTTTTTCAAATATCTCATTCATAGCAGGTGGTATGTCACCATCATCACACATTTAAAATGAGTCACAATGATCCAAATGAAAAAACTACATAAGTGGACACACATGCCTAATATCACATATTAATAATAGAATGTAGTTAGTACCTGCATTCATATTATTATTTGGATTTTTTGATATATAAACAAATATACGAATGAGTCACAATTGTGAAATAGTATTATGAAATATCCCTGATCAATTTTGAAATCTATAATAATGAAACTAATTAAATTATTTTCGGGTATCCAAAATATTTTATATAAAAATAGTTAGATTATGGTAAATGACTCACATAAAACAATTTTTTAAATATTTTGACTTCAGTTTTTAAATGTGGATTAATAAACCTAAGTACCCAAAAAAAAAAATATGGATTATCCATTAGTCCCATAGTTTGTTTTTTAAGTTTGGCAGTAAATGAACCGATTTTCACCGTTAAAGAATGTATGCTCTTTAACAGAAAAAACTAATAGCTAAAGATAAATTGAATTGGGAACAAACAAAAAAAAACATTTATCACTGCTTAAACTTTAATTATTTTTTATTTTTATTACTATTATTTTTGAATTATTATACTCGACATACATAAAATGTCACGAGTATATTAATTTTTGTTTTAAGTTTGTAACGCTACCTAATATTGACCGCATAAACAAAATTTTGGTATAGGTGTTCATAGAAACACTTAATTAGTATATTTCGGAGTGTCCACTTCTTCGTCATCACAAACTCAAAAACATAAATTTAAAATAAATTTTACATAAATTTAAAAATGTTTTAAATGTTATTAGATTCCTGCAGAAAAATAAATTGAAATGAGCGAACAATATTTAGAAGAAAAATTGGTATTAAAAAGTGGTAAATCGCAGCTACTATTAAACTGTGAACTGGAAGGTCCCGAGCTCAATTCCTGACACATGTATAATGTTTTCCATTCTATCTTTTCTTTAATTGTAAGGTCTATTTTTTTCGCTACCAAATACTCTGCTTTCATAAAACAACACTGATGAATTCATGTACATTGCTAATCTCCAGTTAATGTTGTTAGAAATAATTAAATTAAAATGGCATTATAATTTAATGGTTATTACTCGTGTAGATAAACAAAAATATTATAGGTTAGAAAGTTTATTGGAAATATGGGAGCTGATACTAACATCTATATTTTAAAATTGTCTTGATACGCGGTCAATAGAAAATCGTAGCGTGTTGTATGATGCATAGAGAAGTCTCTCCTTCACACACGATTATCTTTACGTTCGTTGTTAGTAAATGGATTCTTCTTTAATTACATGAATATAATATCAATTGTAAATATATTATATGTATCTAATATTATTACACACATAAACAATCAATATATATACTGTCAGAAATGAAAATCCGTAAATTGATGTAATGCTACTCTCAATATAAATCGATAGGCATATTTTGAATTGTCAAGAAAAGGCGTTTTAAACCAATAAATTTTGAATTAAAGAATCGCAATTAGTTGATTTTTACGGTAGCTTAAATTATTTGTCAAGTTTATGACAGAGTACAAAATTTGATACTCTTTAAGGAAGTACGAGCGCCAGGCGGGTTGGGGATAGGTATCGACTCTAGCGCGGTAAGGGGAACGCAGTAACCATATGATTTTTTTTCAATATATAGATATACATTTAACATTGGCTTGTTGCGGCATTTATTTTTCTTTTAATTAATACACTTTAATTAGTCGGGCAAGTGTAAATGTTTTTGAATTAAATTTATCACTAATATATTTACTTTCATCCATAAGTTTTTTAAAAATATTCACCGACAGTTTTACGAGAAAAATACAGAAATGTATCAATGTTTGAAGGTTACCCCATAAGACTAATGTTAAATTGCTTAACTTTAAAGTTAATTATTTATTTAAATGATCGGGCAATCTCCTTCAAATTTTTGGAATTTGTTTAGACATATTTAAACTTTGTATTTAAAAAAAATCAAGCCTTTTATCAAAAGTTGTCTTGGTGCTCGTACTTCCTTAAGTTTATGATAAAATTAAAAAACAATTTTAACAATTGTATTTTGTCTATCGGAAAATTTTTTATTTAAGATCAATTAGCGATACATGTGTACTCTTGCCATCTTTACTTTTTTGAGTTATCGTGATGACGAACGGACAGTCGGAAATGGACTAATCCTATGAACCAAAATTTTTGTTTATGCGGTCAATATTAGGTATCGTCATCAACTTTATACTAAAACTCTGACATATTATGTATGTCGAGTATAACTAGCCATTTATAAGATAGACATATTTCTCATATTTACTATCAAGGTGCATTGGACAAATAATAAATGCATGCATACATCGTTTGAATATTTACTACTTACACATAATAATATTAGAAACTTCAATTAACTATCATTATTATTATTATTATTATTATTATTATGATTCCAGTTCATGGTGTCGATGGATCGTTCACTGTTTTTACTTTCAATGATCAATGTTATCATGTTTCATGTATCATGTTCATCATCATCACCATTGATGCAATCATATATTATTTGGTTCATGATTTTATTTTATTTTTTTCATTTTTAATAATAGGTTTGGTATAAATAGAAAAAAGAATATATTAGACTAGAGTAGAAGCCTTTAAAAATGGTAAAAAATGAAAAAAAATTATAGTAGGATGAACCCATTGGAAACGGAAGAGAATATAACAAAACTGAAATGAATAATAATTTACGGACGATCTGAGGTCGGGAAGTGGAAGGGTGAGAACTAAATTTCCAGACTTTTTCAGACAATGATTTGAATTTTTCCAGATCAAAGGAACAAAAAAATTTATCTAATTAATTAGTGATTTTCGAACAGCCGTAGCCCGCATTGAATTCTTGCAAAAAAAAAAAAAATATTTTATAGATAAAAATTTTCGTGCAATTCCAAATATAAAATACGAGAAAAATACCTTTTCTTCAAACCTTTTAGAAAAATTAGTTTTATTAATACATGAATTTAAATAATTTGTTTATTTATCATATAATTTTTCTTATGTCAAAATTTAGCTAAAAATGACTCTTAATGAGATAAGATTGTCGCCTTTAATCGTCGGATTCAATAACCAATGGCTCAAAATAGAAGACAAACAATTTGTAAAGCCGTCTTAAAAAAAATTCAGTAAATTAAAAAAATTCCTGAAAATTAAAAAAACTTTTACTAAAATATTATAAATTTCCAGACTATTTCATGACTTTTTTACACGAATAAAATTCTCTCACCAGTAGACACCCTGAATTTCAAGATCAATGAAAAAATTTTTGAAACAATATTTTTCAATACACCTTACTTTTCGAGCTTTTTGTAATATATGTTAAGTTTAAAAATTTATTATGTATGTGTGTGTGCATAACAGATACATATATAAATTTATAAATAATAAAACGATATATTGAATAAGAATGCTACACAAAAAAATGTGCATGAGAGGCCTCATGGCCTCGTAGACTAGCAAAACTAGTATCTATATAATCTATGAACAGATACATATTTAATACATTTGTTGTTACATAAAAAGATGATGAGCTTACACACAATCGTCCAAATCAATAAGTGATCACAGCATCAACAGTTCAATATCTCTTTGTGTTCAACTGGCTAACAATACAAGAAGTATTTATTATAAGCAGTAAACCAAGAGCTAGCTAGCTATCTGGCCGGCCAGTCAGCTTGTAACCACTACCACCACCACCAACATATATAATATGAAAATCACATTCATACAGAATGGTTATTCAAAAATTGAATCAAATCTAAAAACTTTAAATAAACATTTAATGGCTAAACATGCATAGTCAAATATAGTTTTCATAATATATATAATTATGTTTAAATTAATTTTTATTAAAAGTAATTTATACTATTATTTATTTTTAGTATTGATAAAAAAGTTGTACAAATATTATTCAATTAAATAACAATAATTTAAGCATTAATTCAAATTCAAGTATTTGGACTAAAGACCAATACCATTTTTTTATGGATTTTGAATTGAAAAAGTATAAAGTTTTTGAACATAATATATATATTTTTTGATTTTTTGAATTTAATCATAGATATTCTTTCTAAGTCGATTTTCTATCTTAAATAGATGGTCTATTATTATACTCGATATAATAACATGTTAGAGTATATTAATTTTAGTCTAAAGTTTGTAACAACGCTACCTAAGGTTGACCGCACAAACAAAATTTTGGTATAGGTGTTCATAGAAACACCTAATTAGTCCATTTTCGACTGTCCGCCCGCCCATCCGTTCGTCATCACGATAACTCAAAAACAAAACGAAATAGCGAGGTGAAATTTTGGTACTAAAAACGTAAAAAGCGAGTTTAAGTTTGTGAATGAGCAAAATCAGTCCATTGGGTCCAATGGAACCTTGACACAACTTTTAAACTATCAAAGATAAAAGAAAAGTTCAAATACAAAAATTGTTTATTTTTTATATTTTTTTTTTTTTAAATAACTTTGGTTTCAAACATTTTTTTATACAAATGAAACTTTCTTTTAAATTTGTCGGACACCTTTTATGATTAAACTAATTTGCCAGAAAATTTACGGTTAAAATATAATAGTTGTGAAATATATTTAAAAAAAAATTTCATGTAATTTATTTAATCATACGGTACTGGTGTTTAAAACTTAATGAATGTAAACAAAATTCAACAACGGAATTTTACTATTTATTTCGGATAAGTGCGTAACTAATTCATTAAAATGAATAATCATCAGAATAATTGTATAAATAATTCACTTAATTAAATATCTATAAACGCAATTGTTTTAATCATTCGCTATAAAAATTCTAATTTAACGAATTCCTACAAAACAAAGAGTTTGAAATGCTACTGTATGAAATTTTTAGACTAAAAAGATTTTAAATTTTTTTTATTTTTAGCTTGTTCTTATGAAATGATTCCTTCGACCGTATCCTTTCAGAACCACAATAAAACTGATCCTGAATAAAGATTCCAATTAATGAGAAACTATTGAAACGATAAAAAAATGAAATTTTTATCATTTCAATTGAAGCGTCTTTACTTCACGAAGATGAATTTGAAGATATTTTGAAAAATCTTAAAAAAAAAATTAAAATACGGACATTCAAAATTCTTAATTAAACTAAGTAGATTGGCATAGATGACGTCATATATGTTCATCTCCATAGTGATTATACGTAAGGCTCATTCTACGACAAGAGGTCCAATCGATGTCCATGGCACTTATATAAATTGATATAAACTTTCCTTCAAAATTTAACATAAATAATGATAGTATGCACAAATGAATTGATTGTGAATAAAAATGTTATGTAAATGACATTAATATTCGAAAATTTGGTTGAACGATAGAAAACAATATTCAAGAGCTTATAACTTATTCGTTTTGGAAACAATTTTAATTAAATTTTCGAATTTTGTTTGATATTGAGCCCAGTTTCACATTTGGATGTGTAAAATAGTAAATTTTTTTATTGCATCTTCCCTCAAGAGAACCTCTACCACTTAGAAAAGAACTACGAATTAGCTTTACAAATTAATACTCATGCTAAAATTCCTAAAGTGTCCCATAAAAAGTTTCACTTAAAAAATAATGATTTATAATGTTAATATACAAATGATAATTGTTATAGGTTTAAAATTTGTAAATTTTTCAAAGGTGTTAACCCTAGCTTAGAGGTACTTAAAACAATCTTTAGTAAAAAAAAGTTTTCAAACCATATTTCTTTATACAGCATGCGTACCATTCTGTAAAAAATACAAGAATAACGAACGATACAACAGCAGAGAATCAACACAAACAACTTGCAAAACAGCAATGTAATAAATAAAATAGACAACACATAACGTACAATATAAAATACACACATACATATAAGGTCCAATGCACACCATCAGATTTTCTGATCAACAAATCTCATGTAACTAAATACCATGTATTTTAGACCCCGCAGCACACGACAAGATTTCTACACAAGACATCAGATTTTTTGATCAGAAAATTATACGATGTGTTCTGATTTAGGCCACCAGTTAAAAATAATTAATTAATTTAAAATATTTGAAAGTTCATTGTGATTTGTGGTACGTATCCAATGATACCCGATGATATGCGCTTGCTCTAGATTTGTGTCTGATGTATAATCAGATTTTCTTATAGGAATGCTCGATGGTGTGCGTTGACCATCAGATTTTCTGATCAGAAAATCTTATGGTGTGCGCTGGCCCTTATAATCATAATCTTGTACATTAACATTATTCTTATTTTATACATAATATAAAACTGACAAAGAGAATTGAAAATTGTAAAAAACAGAGAAAGAACGATAATTATTAAAGTGAGTGCAAAAAGCCAAACGGTACTTTTTTTTTATAATATTTGAACTATGATGGTTGTTGGTGTGTATGTGTGTGTATGTATATATGTATGTACGTTCAACAGAACATACCATAATATTATTATTTTTGTATTAATAAAAATTAATATGGACTAATTTATTATATTATATTGTATAGTATTATAAATTACTAATAGAACAAGAGACCATAAAAATATTATTTTTATCGAATGAACAATTTCTTGCATAGAAAAGATACACGGCGCACACGATCTATAACAGTTTATAGAAAAAAAGTTGACAAAAATTGGCAATTGGAAATATTTGGCCGTTTTGAACATTTTATGAAAAAAAAAACGATAAACGGGTAGAGATAATTTTTATATGTAAAATTTTGTTTATCATTTTGAATGTGGTATAAAAATTTATGGTAAAAAAAAAAGAAATTATTTCAAACGAGAATTTTTACAAACCCTTAAAAAAACTGTATGTGTAAGATTATTTTTATACAAATATTATAAAAATAACTTTTATTTAACGTAAAAAAGTAAAAAAGTAAACGTAAAAAGGTTGTTCTAAAGACAAAATTTTAAATTGAATACGAATTTTCGTTACATGTCGTCTTTTCCTAAGCGAATAATAATGGGAGTGTAAAGTCACCAGTCACCAACCCAAGTAAAAAAATATAAAAAATTCCTTGACTTTTACCAAATTTTCCTAAATTCTTTGGGTATTCCATGACTTTGCACACGAAATTAGAATTCCCTATTCCGGGTTTCGCCTGGCCAGTAAACATCATTTAAACGGGTATTTGTTTTTGTTTTAGAGATGTAGGCTCTATTAATTAAGATAATCTGTAATGTAATATATATTGTATTTTTGTAACATTTTCGAATTTGAGCTCAATTGATAAGTATTCAGTCACTGACTGGCCAAATTATATAATATGCATTTCTTATGGTGAGTTTCATTCTCCAAGTGTAGTGATAGTTTTATATCCAAATATCTTCAGTTTTAATGAAGATAGAGGGTTTTGGTCTATGAAAACTCTCTGTGACTCAAGACCGTTCATTTGAGCTATTAAACATTAAAACTGGATAAGATGGAGGCGACCAAGGCGCGAAATTCAACTCTTTATGGGATTTTATCCACTTAAAGTATAGATATTTCCTGTTCTAATGAACATAGAAAGTTTTGGTCTAAGAACACTCATTGACTCAAGAGCTTTAATTTGAGCTATTAATAACTCAAATTAGATGAGATAGGAGAGAGCAAGACGCGGACATTCAACTTTCCATCACATTTAATAAACAGATTTTGCAATTTTTTGATGTCAATAAAATCTTTACAGCTACGAATAGTTTTTTGCAACAATATTTCTACTCATTACGGCTAGTTTGAATCGCTGTTTCTACTCTAAAATACGAGAGTAGTTAGACATGAAACGGGGCATATATTAATAAAAAGCACGATAATAAAAAGGTTTTGAATACATTCATATATATATTTTATAAATTTACACACTTATGTAATTATACAAAACAATAGACTCTTAAAAACGTACGAACCCTCAACATATTATCTGTGTTGATGAATAATGTAAGTACGTTTACCAGTCTCACACATACACATTTAACCGATGTTTTCTTTATTCAAGAATATTGAAATTAGATCATAATATTTACCCATATAAAAATAAAATTTCTTTGTATACCTAACTTATATATATATATTATACAAAATATCTCTATATAATATACATACAATAATAATACTTTCTGAAAATTATATAAAATTAACTTAGTGAAATAATTATGAGTCTATTATAAGATTTTTACAATAAAATCATATATTTTTTTTTATTGCATTTTAATATTAAATGAAATTTATTTTGTTATGATAATATTAATGATTGGTTTATAAGCGCATACGACCTTACACAAATAGAGACACGATATCGAATCAAAAATATCGATATTTTTCTCATGAATAGTGTAAGTATTGTGCTAAGTACAAGTATTGAATCAAAAGTATCGATTTTTATACAAGACATACATAATATGTCAGAGTATATTAATTTTAGTCTAAGGTTTGTAACGTTACCTAATATTAACCGCAAAAACAAAATTTTGGTATAGGTGTTCATAAAAACACCTAATTATTCCGACTGTCCGTCCGTCTGTCATCACGATATTTCAAAAACGAAAAGAGCTGAAATTTTGGTGACGTATTCTTAACATGTAAAGTTAGTTAAAAGTTCGTGAATGAGTAAAATCGATTCATTGGGTCAAATGGATCCTTAATCAGACTTTTAAACTATAAACTTTTAAAAATGATTCAGTTCTCCACAATTTTAGCTCAAATTTGGCTACTAAACACATATAGATAATAGCAATCCATATTATTATTATGCATGTATACATATATAACTGTATAGACTGGATATTTATAGTAATTTATGAATGCTAATTTAAAATAATACAAACAATGAAATTCAATAATATGTCGAGTATCTAAACAATTAACTCTGTTAGTTGTTAGCATCATTAGTTAACTTTAAAAACACAATTTTTTTCAATTTATTGGTATATTTTGAAATAGTTTTTCGAGTAAATCAACCGTATCGAAAACATAGAGGCGGTTTTTATAATTGGATCGTGTTAATTTAAAATCGTAAAACATAAAGTTGGGTAGATTACTTTATTAAACAGATAATATAACACATTCTGGATACAAAAAATACTGAATAAAACAAATTGTGAGATATAAAACCCATACCATGTGCCTACCACCTTAGTGTCATGTTCAAAATACACTATGAAACATACAATGATGAATACGACCTTTACCAAACAGTTCAATAACACTCTTATTTTATTAATTCATCCGCACCATATTGGCAAGTGTTATTGAAGTTACAACTATCAAATTTTGGAAATGTAGTAATATATTTTGAAAAATTATCAACGTTGAGCAACGTTAGCAAATCATTCAATTTCGATATATTCAGTAAAACAGGAAATCTCGGCTAATCGACCGAGAAACGTATTTTTAATAATGATAAATATTATTTTATGCATATATTAATACGTGAAACAAAAATTTTTTATTACTAAAATCGGGCGGACGAAGGAGTATGAAATTTGGCACACTGATAGTTTTATATAAAGAAGGGTTGGAGAATGTTCATATTTTATTTTTTTTTTATTATGGATAAAACACATAACACACCCTATGACACACACATATTTAAGAGGTGTGGCTTATATTGCACTCACTACCATACATACGATATATACTCTTTAGTTTAGTATATTGTTTTGTTTAATAAAGGCACGCATAAATACTGTTTTGTTTAAAGGCACTGAGATTCACTTTAGGGTGATAATGATCGAAATTCGACCGCTGTAACGGGACTTATTTTAATCTGAAAAAGTTAGCCAAACAGCCTTGCGGTCAAAGTCGTGTAACACGTACTAGGGTTTGGACTGGCAGATTATGGCACAGGATATATACCTAAATCAGAACGGTCTTTCCACATATAAATAAATTGTGGACGCCTTGTTGTCGAGCTCTGGATGCACAATAATTATTTGTTTACGATTATATGCTATCTTTGCTTCACATTATATGCTATCTTTGTTTCTTTTCATCCCAGCAACTTGGTACAAAGTCATTGAATTTGTAACTTTAACATCAAAGAACCAAGAACAAGAGATCGTTCTGATTAAGGCATATATTCTGTAGCTATAGGCTCAAATCCCGGTACTTCCAATCCCAGTCAATTATAATTAACTGGGCGGTTAATAGATTTAACTGTCGATGCATGGATAAGAACAAAGTAATCGTCTATGATAGTAGAAGTTGTCTGCAGTTTCACTCTCAGAACTCCAGACATATTTTGGTACAGTTCCTTTAAAAATCCGGTTTACAGGTGCGTTTTTTTAAAATTCTAGTTTTCATGCATTATCCTATTGAGAAAAATGGAGTAGGTGGCCCCTGACGTAAATATCCCAGAAACGTAGGTAAAACCCCATTATTATTAAATTAATTATTAAATTAATTTTCAAATATTTTCAAAATTTTTATATAACAAAGATTTTCTTTCTTATTTATCTTAGTTTCTAACGCTCCGAATTTTACCACAATCAGAAATTTAACACTACTGCCTTTCGACATCGCGGAAAATTTGAAATTTTGATTTAATTAACCTGCATTTAGCAAAATCTATATAAACTTTTAGTTAGCTCCCACTGATTCTCGTTTTTCTAGATTAAAACAATAACTTTTACCAGAAAATGAATATATAATTAAACTAATAAAAATAATATATTTTTCTATCATATATGGTGGGAGTTTATAGTGCATTGAAAAGAAAATGTTATTGTATAGAAAATATTTTTATTACACTAAATCATACTTTTTCTATTAAAAAAAAAAAAAATTATTAATAGAATCGGTAGGAATGTAGTACTATTAAGCAATAAATAAATTAAGGTGTTAATCATGTTATTTTAAGCATCATGTGTACACTGATGATCAAAGAAAACCAGAATACTTAAAATAGTCTGATCAAACTTTACTAGGACTACTAAGTATTCAGTTTATCTAAAAAATTACTACATTAAAACAGCACTATTTATTCTGTTGCAAGTTTTTTAAATGAGCCAAATTTTTCCAAAATTTGAATAAACTCAATTCAAATTTTCAAATTCAACTTTTATATTTGCTCTCAAAATCACATTAACTTTGTGAACTAAAAAAAAAAATTGGAAATTAAAATTTTGAGCTAATTATAATCGATTTTTTTTTTGTAACAGAATCAGTAATTTTCGACAGTATATAACCTATATTTTTTATGTGTTTTCTCGGATAACTTCGTCAAATGAAATTTTTGTGTACTCTGTTATACGATCAAAATTTGTTAATAATCTAAGAAGCCCTTGGGAAATTTGAGTAACGGTCTTTTTGTAAGGCTGTAATATGCATATAAAGTCTGGCTAATACGATGATGTTTTGTCCGCTGGATCCCACCCTAGCTGCCGTGCTCGGCGTTAAGATGGCTTGCATACGATGTTCGATTCATACGATGCTTATTTCAGCGATTATCACACTCATTCAACTGGCGACAAATGAACGACAAAGCCGACGTGCGTAACCATAGAAATAAAAAACCACTGATGTAAATTCAAGCATCTAATTAGTTAACATTAAAAACTAGACATGAACTATCGCCAAATTCTAGCTAGTCAGCCAAGAAAATGGCAGTCAGGCCATTTTCTACCTCCATCGTAGTGGCCACTAGCCGTTCTCCGTTATTTTTAATAACAGTCAAAGAAGTCAAAAATTGTATGCTCTATAACGTTTATTTGAAACTTTTTGGCCGTTTTGACTCAATACAATTCACACCAGTTTC
>JAEMTY010000360.1:0-25000 GCA_020423425.1 Chrysopa pallens
TTTTAAATTTTATTTTATTCATCGATAAATATTTATAATTTCTCTATCTAATTAAAATTTAATCATTTTCATTTTATCACACCCAGTTCGGACCAAAAAACATAAAATATTCTTTAAATAAATAAATGAGAAAAAAAATTATACCAGTTTTGTGTATGATAATTCTCTATCGTTCGAATATATTAAAATTCATTAATTTATCGATTCAAGTTCTTGTTTTAGTTCTTGCATCATGAATTTTTTCACTTTAATGTAGATACAAATGGCAGTAAGATCGTAGGTATTAAAATTTTTTACAAGTTAATTTTGAAAAGGTGCACTTGGAATGTTTTTTTTTTTTTTTTTTGTAGATTTTCAGGTTTATTATACTTATATATATATGAAACTATTTTCGCGAAATTTTTTCTAATAACACATATTTTTAAACTGTTTTTCAGCTATAATTAATTTTGACATTATTTTAATACATATAGGAAAATGCCCCTTATAGCAATCTTATCAATTACATTCTCTGATGATAACAAACTCGAATCGATTCAACTTAAAAATGTTTAAATTACCACACTTTACAATCCATAAACCGCAACACGTTAAGTTGCAATAAATGCGAGTAACTAAATATATACCAAACAATTATTATTTATATTTTCGTTGTTTATTTGTGCATAAAACAGATGTTCCTAAATTTAGTCAGAGCTGATTCCAATTAAATTAAACAGTTATTTTATTATCAATTTAATAAAAATCGAACTCTCAAACTCTACTTATTTCTACGTCCTGTAGAAATAAAAATTAATTTAAATAGCTGAGCTGGTCTTATTGTGTAAGTCGTTCTTAGTAGTCATAATCATGAAAGGGCTGCACTTTACCTCTCAAAATAAATGTGCTTGAAATCACTTTTAATCATGACGAAGTCAGTATTTTGAAAATTACGGTGAGTGACTGGTTATTTTTTTACGTCAAGCATGTTTAAAAAAAATGGACTTTTCATAATAAAACAAACTTATATTCCAAATACCAAAAAAATGGCCTTTTACTTTCTTTTTTTTTTTACTTTATTATTTAACTAATTTAATAAAAAGTTTTCAAAATAACTTTCAAGAATTATACTTCAAAGATTATCGGCATTTCAAACAATTTATTTTTATAAATTTCTGTTTAAAATTAATTAATTTAGTTTTTTCAACTTCAAAAACAAAATATATGAAAAGAATGAATTCTAAAATTCAAATAAGTTTTTACCTTTTCCTCGAATTCGTTCGATTATAAACCAAGATTTTCAATATAAATTGTTTAATTTAATATAAAGAATCAGTCTTTAAAATTAGGAATATTTATTTTGATGAACTTAATAATAGAATTGTATATGTTTTTCAATGTTCTCACATTTTTCGATTACTTTTCATACCAATAACTTCTAACTTTTGGCCAATTTCTTATTGAAGTAATGTCAATTAAACTTAACATTATTTCATTGCTTACAAAAAACAAAAACAAACAAAAAAACAAAACAAAAATTTAAATGGAATTTTGTATTTACGTGATTTGTTTTTTCTCTTTTCCCCTCATATTTTCTCTGCTCTGCTTATGGTATGGCCTGTGTAAATGGTTGCGCCTTCGACTCATTGCATGCCGCTTCAAATCAAAATAAAAATTAACGTAAGTATTTATAAAAATTTATAAAAGAAAACTAAAAATAAAAGATACATTCTCAATGTGGACATTAAACCTTCAAAAATATTCTCAATTTACATAACACTCCTAAATCGATTATAAACCAATTTTAATTTATTAAAATGGGAGCAGGTAAGAAATTCATAAACCTGCGACAAATCAAAATCAATTTAAAAAAATATCATCTACGATTTATTTATTGTTAGTATTTTTACGTAAAATTAAGCAATCGTATTATGGATAATATTTATTACTTTTTTTTTTTTGTATTTTGAGAATGAGAAATTTTTTTATATTCAGGTATTTTTATAATATTATTTGTAACTTTTGGGTTGAAATACTTTTAATTATAAAAAAAAAATTCTATTAAATATTTTTAGTAAATCAATTTTATTAAATCATTCATAGTTTTTATTAATTCATTTTAAATATAATTATTTTAAAAGATATTTTATCAATTTGTAAAATAATATTATTGTACAGTTCCTTTTTCGTATCTCTCGATATTAAAATATTAAAATAAACCTATGTAGAAGATTACGACATTAAAATATTAATAAATCTATATGAGTGTGAGTCATTACATTTATGTATTATACATTATAATTTTTTAAACTTTGAATAGTGCAAATAATTTCAGCTAGTAAAAGTTTAAATATAATAGTGCAAACACATAAATGTAGTAATACATTATAGCACGTATTTGTATGGATTAGTATAATATATTTATATATACCTATGCGTACAAATTGTAATATTCTATATACGTATATTTATGTGAAGTATACAAGAGATACGAAGAACGATCTGTATATTAGTTCGTTACATTTTTGTGAATGCGGCTCAAAACTGTCCTTAAAAAAATTTTTTTAATTGATACAATATTTTTCAGTTTTAGATTAAAAAAAATGCTGTCTAATAAATTTTTTGTTGTGTTCTAAAAACTAATCAAATATTTTTTCTAAATCATCGGCAAAATTGTTTAATATTTATTATTATTATTGATTCTATTTGGTTTTAAAACAGTGATTTTATTTTTTCTATACATCATATTTAAACAAATTCTAATTGTTTTATAAAATTACACTGATATGCACATGAAAATGAATTCTATAATATAGTTCTCTTCATAAAGAAAGATAATCCATTTTATGTGCGATCAGTGTATTTTTATGCTTCATTTTATTCTTGTATTAATTTTTGAATTTATGTCACATAATTTCTTGATAAGCAGCAAAATGATATTGGAATCATGATTACCTTCTTTTCCTCATCTTTTTGTGCATGCATATCCTTCTGAATTATATCAATGCTCTATTTTTGCTTGATTAGATATTGACATTCAAGTTCAACGCTTTTTTTCACAGTTTGTTTGTTGTTACAATTTTCAAAATGTTTGTGGTATATGTAAAGTATAAGTATGCCAAAAAATCTATTAAATTCTATACAATTTCTTTGTAACGCACTTTTTAAATTACGTACACACACTAATGAATTGAAATTTGATTACCTTTCATTATTAGAAGCAATTTACGACATACAATATTACGATCAAAACTGCACACCCGAATGAAATAACGCCAAAGCTAATTTTAAAAGCCGTTCAACTTTATACATCACCCTATGCTAACACCAATGAAAATTAGAATATAATGATCCCATATTCCTACTTTTTAAATTCGTTATTATTATTCCCAATGTTTAATATTTAAAAGTGGTTTTAATGGATATTTTAAGGGTTTTTAAAGCGCAAAATAAATTAACTCTTGTTCTTGAGTGAGCTCTTACCGTTTGTTCGAAAACTTCTTCGTTTTCTATGAGGAAAAAAATTATATAAGAGAAAAAAACTTTGCGAGAAAACGAATTTATTATATTGCATAAAAATATAACTTTTTAAAAAAAACTTCCAAAAAAATATAATTAAAAAATGTGCACTAAATTTGGACAAACCGAATTTAAAAATGTCATGTCAATTGGCCTTATATCACGATTACGAAGTATTTTTCGAAAAAATTGCAGGAGCTTTCTTTTAAATAGCTCCAAATCTTATAGTCCATATAAAAACCAGGAGGTGCTAAAAAAAATGGGATCCCCTTCCGGTCCAGTAACACCTGGATTCTCAATATTTGAGCAATTCTTAAGACAAATCTATTAACTTAATGCGGTGGTCTATTTTTACACACTTTCTTCAGGTCCCGCTATCTAATGCTATGGATATGCTATAATGGCATTTAAATTAATGAAGTTGCGTCTACTTCTTGGATATATTACGTTGATTTCTCTTGGCGCCGATCCTAATGCAATATGAACTTTTCATTTGTTTTTTCGCAATTTGATATAGGACTAAGCTATATTAAAATTAAATTATGAAGAATCATGATAATGTATGTACGTATATTTGTTCTTTTTGAAATATAGCCATACTTTTTCTTATTCAAATTAATATGGGACCTCTTTGAAGTTGTATTGAATCCAAGGCAAAAAGAATTTTTTAAATCGGTTCATATACAAAGAAGTTATGCGCGAACATTCATGTTTTAAAAAAATGTATGTATATATAAATTTAAATCTAAAAAAACGTACAGATCTGAATCTTATAATTTTGTTTATCTAAGCAAAATGTACATTTTAAATCCAAAATCCAAAAGAGACATTCAGGTCGTTGCGTTTTTTTTTCTTTTTGAGTTGTCTGTACAATAAACAAACGAATTGTTAACGACTCCCTTTTTTGAGGTCGGTTAAAAATGAAACTTTCAACTCCACAGTCCCATATAAAGGGCATAATTTTTTGGCTTATTAATATTTTGCTTTGTATACTGCAAACATTAAAATTTTAGAAAAAAATTGTTTAATGTAGGTAGATCTTACTGTTTTGAATTTTGTAACCCTAGCCATTTAGTAATCCTAGTTGACTGTAGTAATTTTGTATTTTAACAAAATTTGTTGATATTCTTTTTTTGTTCAATGTAACAACACTTAGCGTATATTCTATGTCTTTTTTATTAAATGCATATTTATTTTTATTTATGAAGAAGGTGGCGAAAAATGAATGCAGATTTGCGTGAGTTAAATCTAATTTTTTACTACGAATTTAAAAATTATTTAACAAATAAAAATAATTTTATAAAAAAAATAAATTTAGAAACTTTTTTTTTTTTCAAATTAAATCGCTCACAATTTCGTACTAATAATTGCGGACATAAAATACGGCAAATAATATTATAATCGTCTAATTTTGTAGTTTTATATAGAATAATTTTTTTATTTCTAGAAACTGCTATTTAAGTAACTGTGTCGAATAATTATATTAAATTTAGTGACACTAAGGTTTGAGCTGGGTGTTTAGTTATGTAAACCATTTTTATTTATTTTTATTTATTTTCTTATCTTTTTGTTAATTTTTATCCAAGTGGATTTATTTTTATGGCCCAAACTTATTATTATTTTTATGATTATTATAAAGCTAGTTTATATCATATTACCTATTTTTGTTTGATTTTTAATACATAAAACCATCGTGTCAAATTTAACTTAATTTGTCACTTTCTATTAATTTTTATTATCATTATTATTATTATTAATTATGCTCCCGATTGGATGTTTGTTTACGGAATGAAGTCATCTTCTTGCAGCGCTAACTTTTAGTATTTGTGTGTTTATAAAATCATATACTTATGTCTAACTATAGGTCCTTGTGTTTTGTCTATAAAAATAGAAAACCTAACTACCTTGCAGTTTGTAATTTTATGCCTGTGAATTTCAATGCTTTTCCTATGAATTCATTTAATATACAATCAATTATCTATTTAAAAAAACATTTAACTTTGTTAACATAATCTCTTCAGTTCAATATTTAAAATCAATCTTGCAATTTTTACTAATTTGTAATAAATAAAATAATTTAATAATCACAATGTTTTAGTCAATTATCTCCGGTTTAAAGGCGATATCACACTCACATTCTGGGAATTACTTAATAAAACAAGATCACCGATATTTACTATATCTTTAAAGAAATTTTGACGCAAAATAATTTTTTAGTGCTATTCTTCCACTTCTCTGTTTATCATGGTCATCCGTTTCTTTTATCGAAATCACAATCCGTTTATAAAAGAATATTAATTTGATGACCTCGACATACAACAAAAGACTGCCGAGTAGATCCAAATTTTTAAGCGGAGTCCGCTGTTATGCTTTGTAAAATATTACATTATCGTTGTACAAAGCCTTCAAATTATTATTCTACCTATAATAAATTCTAGCTGACGTTTATAAATTGTTTCTTGTAAATGCTGCAATACCGCGAAAAGTAAAACTCTGCTTTTCTGGACAGTTTCGTAATCGTGCTCAGATAAAACTGATTCGCGATAAACCTTACCAGAAATTCGCTGGTGTACTAGAGACTTAGTATTCGTAGGCGGTTACACTGACGATCTTTCTGTAAATATTTTCAAAGATGAATAAAGTATGCCTATTACGGAAACTGCATTCTGACAGGAATCATTCCTGTACGTCCTCGGTTTTTATATATTGGAATGTAGTGAGATTTGAGTTCGATCAAAAACATAAAAAAACAAAGTTAATTGTTTAGATACTCGACATATGATTTAGTATCAATGTTTGAACTATTTTTAATTATTAGCATTCAGTAAATAATCTAAATATTCAGTCTATACAGCTATAAATATATGTATTATAATAATATGTATTGTAATAATATGTACTTAATAACTAAATTTGAGCTAAAACTTTGACGAACCTAAGCATTTTGCAAAAAAATGTTTCAATCAAAAGTTTTATTTTAAAAAAAAACAAACTTTTTTATCTTTAAAATTTTCTTTTATGGTTCAAAAATTGGGTTCTGGGCCCATTGGACCCAATGAACCGATTTTGCTCATTCACAAACTTAAACTCAATCTTTATGTCTTAAATACTTCACCAAAATTTCAATTCGCTATCTCTTTTCGTTTTTGAATGATCACGGTTTCGGACATACGGACATGCGAATATGAACTAATGAACTAGCGTTATAAAGACTAAAAATAGTACTCTCACATATTATGTAAATGTCGAATATAAAAACTTTCAATGTGTACAACATAAAATTTTACAAAAAAAAATCTTTCTTAGAAAAAAAAAACAAGCAACTGCTTTTTTATAATAAAAATAAAGTAGTAATTTCTATGATTTATTTAATTTTTATGTTTTAATTAGGAAAACATTAGAAATGTGATGTGATTTATAAACATATATTCCACAAGCTGTAAATTTAAAATATAAACTGCAAGTTAGTTATGGAAAATTCCAATATAAATGCTTTTAGGCAGCCACTTTACAACTTGCTATAACTAACTATACTTATATCAAAATAAATATTAAATATATTTGTGTAAATTATTCCTGATTGTATCCTCGCCCCTTGGCCTTGGTAAATACCCCTTTATCAAATATAGCTGTTATCCATTTCAGCTGATGTGTTCTTTTGGTCTAGAACTTCTTACCTTTGTTATTATATTAATTTATTATGCGTATATTATTTTTTATTATAAAATAATTAAGAATTTTTATTTTAATTAAAATGTTTTGATATATCTATTAATGGTACACTTTAAATAAGTATTTGCTATTTTTTTTTTTTTTATTAATAATATTACAGGATAACAAGTTAGGAGACATTTGTTTCTCTTTGCGATATGTACCGACAGCTGGAAAATTAACTGTTGTTATATTAGAAGCTAAAAACTTGAAAAAGATGGACGTTGGCGGGCTTTCAGGTTTGTTTTTGTTTAATCACTATTGTTTTATTCAATATCTCAAACAGTCTCTAGCTAACACCAAAATTGTTAACAGTATAGCATTTAGAAGTCAATTGTTTCAAAAACTACATGCTCTCTACAAACAGATACAGTTTTGCGATTTTCGGCAAAGAACAGTATCTTTTAAGGGGGATTAAAATATAATACTGAATAACTCAAAAAATACTGATACAAATGTTTTGAAATTTGGTATGTACAATAATAACATAAAAACGAAGAATTTTTCAAAAGAGATTTCATTAGAGATTTATATTTATAAATGCTGGTTGGTCTGAACATTTCGAGTACCCAGTTAACGATTACAAAATTATTACTGTAAAGACTTCTCTCGAAGTGCGAAAAGTTAAACTGTAATTTACAATCAATAATTTTTCCTAACGAGAGTAGTTTTTCAAAAAAATTTAAAATTTAAACCAATGTTTGATTATATACAATTAAAGGCTCTTTATTTATAAGACTCCGAACATATTACTTACTAAATATTATGAGTAAATTTTATTATTTTACCTTATAGATCCTTATGTCAAAATAGCATTAATGCAAAATGGAAAACGATTGAAAAAGAAAAAGACAAGTATTAAAAAATGTACATTAAATCCATATTACAACGAATCGTTTACGTTTGAAGTTCCATTCGAACAAATACAGGTATTTAAATTAACGTTATCGCGCTGATATATATTATGTTTCTGTATGAATAATTTTCTTTTTTTATTTGTTTTGGTAGAAAGTAAATCTAATGGTGACAGTTGTCGATTATGATCGTATTGGAACTTCTGAACCAATTGGAAAAGTAGTATTGGGATATAATGCTAGCGGCACAGAACTACGTCATTGGTCAGATATGTTGGCATCACCGCGCCGCCCTATTGCCCAGTGGCATACGCTCAAAGATCCTGAAGATGGTGGAAAAGATTAAGACGCATAAAATGTAAGTCAATATTCACATTAAGTAATTTTTTTTATCTTACTCTAGCGATGGCATAACATAACATGGATGACATACAGCTAGCTAGCTGCTACTTTCCCACTTCGCATCCCATTATAAACTATCTTCAAAAATATTATTTATATTAATATGTACTACCCTTAACTCTTCCAAATTCTTAAAAGCTTTTATTTGCACAATATTCACATCTATTATATCGGTATTTATATATTGCCACATTCGTCATTGCCACAAGACGAAAACTAGAAGTATTTGAGCAATACCAAGACCAAGATTGAGTATGTATCACCAAGACGAAGACCAAGACTTACCTTTGTAATAGAAATGACTATAGTAAGTACACTATTTATTTACCTTGGGTTTCTTCTTGAATTTTCTTCACAAAAACATATTTTTGTCACAAACATGTGCAGAGTTATTTTAAATCGTATCAATTTGACTAGTTTTTTTGATATGACACCATTTGATAAACTTTTTATCATCCCTTTTCTAGTTGCAACACACCATAATCCTTAAGAAAAATGATAAATGAAATCGTCTACTGCATATATAAGTTAAGAAAACAAAAAAAGAATTATATTAAATGTTACACATTCAGGAAGAGATATTTTGAAATTAATTATTTAATGGTTTTTAAATATTCATCGTTATATAGCATCGATTAGTAACTATCAATAATTAAAAAAAAAAAAAAAAATGTTTCAAAAAAAGTGGTATATTAAAAAAAAAAATAATAAAATAAAATATTAGTATACAAAATTTAAAAAAATAAATACATGAAGAGTATTCAAAAATCCGATTACTTTTATCATGTTCCTTACAAAACAAAAAAGCTTGCCTTTTAAAAATATATCACAAACTATGATGATCTTGTAGTTACGTAAGAAAAAAAAAACAAATCAAAAGTAAGTGATTTAAAACAGTGAAACATAAATAAATCATCTTTGCTAAATTCAACAGAATGTCTCCACTTAACCACAAATGGTTTCATATATTTTTGACAATAATTCATTTTTATTTAATATCCACGTATTTTTTATTCTTCAATTATATTTTTCGTCTTTAACTGTCCGCCATTATTCAATTCCTTTTTGTTTTATTCAGCCAATTGTTTTATTACAAGTGGAGATGTAAATTATATACAATTTGGTTTTTTTAAATTATTTGATATAAGAGTTACTGTATAATATGTATATTCACGTATAATAATGGTAAAGTTTTATGAAACAAGCCCAATTCTATTGCATAATACTACAGTATAAGACACACTGGAGCAAATTCTTCTCAAATCTTCAGCACTAATAATATCAAATACTTTTAAAAACAATGTATATGTGAAAACTGATTTCAATCAATTACTATTTATCGCTTTCAAAAACCAAAAAAAAAGAAAAAAAAAGTAGTCGATAGTATTGGTCCAAAGTACATTTAAAGGAACTATTGATGTTTAATTTACGTTATTTGATAACTAGAATATTTTTAATTTGATGCCTAAAAGAAAAAATGCATGAGCAGCTCTGTCAGTAAGTCGTATTTCCTTCCCTCATCAAAATAGCTATTTTATGGCAAGGGACCTGGGAAGCTGGTAGAGTAAAAGATCATTTTGACATTGATTGAAAATATATACCAATTTTCAATCCATTAGAAATGTGGAGCAAATGGTCTTCCTCTTTAGAATCCTCTCTAAATATTGAAAAATGGAGCTCCGCTTATATAAAATCATTATTCATTCTATACAAACCTGAATACTGAATTTCAGCTCATTTTACAAACGGGGCCGTTCGAGAACTCTTGATTCTTGATACAGTGCAAAATTCTATATTTTCGGAGAAAATACGACTAAAAATGAAAAGAGAATACCGATGTTTAAAACTGTAACCATATCATACAGGAAACTTTCTCAAAAATTGTAATAGGCAGGCCTAATAATTGATTTTTTGTTTGTTAAAGATACAATACAAGTGTAGGATATTTTGGACCAAAACAATTTCAGTCAAAAATTATTTTTTAAAAATCTCATTACGTAGTATGGAGGAAGTTACTATATTTGGACCATTTGTTGTCTACCATATCGTATTATATTTTTATGTATTTAAAATATATCAAACCATGAAATGAATAACAACATAGAGTACTTTGGATTAAAATAGAATTATCCAAAAAAAAAAAATAAATAAATAAAAGTCACACTTCCTCTAAAAATATTCTAGTTGTATTTATATTATTAATCGTAATGAAAAAAGGTTAATAATTTTGTTAAAAACTCTTTGTTCGAGTAACCTTAGTTCAAGGTTTTCGATTTTTAAGTAAAAATACTATAAAATCTTTTTTGTTAATTATATTTGTTATACTTAATAGATGTATTATTTAAAACAAGCCATCGGCGTGTAAATAAAATGATGTAAAATAGAATTGTCCAGTATTGTTTATTCAAACTCACATAAAATATATATTTAAAAAAAAAAATTGTTATTTAATTGAATATGGCGTTATGAATTTCAAAAAAAACAAAAAAAACGATCAAATTCATAAGCAAATACTTTTGAATCATGTTTATAAGAAAATTAGAACGTAAAATATAATACGAAATTATTTTCTGAAACTTTTCCCCCACTTTCCCCCCTCAATTTCAAAATGATTTTGCATGTTGAAAAGTAGATGGTACTATTTATTTTTTTATCAAGTTATTGAAACTTTAGAGTTGTACTGAAAGTTGTAAGGAATAAGTTGAGTGATGATAAAAATTCTTTATACAAAGAACAAATTTTTTTTGTAAAATTTGTCAATTTACAAGATTATATTCAACAAACGATTACCGCTAATGGTTTATCACTATCTAAACTCAAATAAAAACTCGACTAAAAAACCGAAAAAAATCACGTAAAATTGTTACACATAAGTAATTTAAATACTTAATCATAGCAACGGAAGCTATTATAAAATTACGTATCCGGATACTGTGGTATAAAATATAATGTTTACATCACACTTATTTTTTCATTAAGCTACAAAATTATAAGTGCCATAATCCTTAATGTTGTTATTTGTATTCTAGAAAAGCTATGTTTAATGTTGGGAGTACACGATACAAAGTTTTACTTCAGTCTTCAGACTTTCCATATAATTTTCTATAGATGTATGTCCAGATTTATACAAAGACAAATCTATAGAGCATTTAGGGAAAGTCTGAAGTCTGTAAAGTCTGGAGCGTGTACACGCACCATTAAAGTCCCTTTCAATTTCAACACCATTAATAAATTGAATAACCATAAATTATAAAGATCATAGCATTTAATATTTGTATATTTTTAAGTTTTAATACAATAATCGATCCTTTATTTATAACACTCCGCTAAAATTACCAAAACTAGCCTTTATTATTTTTTTTTTTTAATAAAAATTTAAATATGATCAACATAATGTAAAAACTAGAATGCATTTACACTAACAAAACTGCATTATCGCAATACAAAATTACAGGGTTGGATTTTTTATAATTAATAACTAAAAAAACACCAAAATTTATTTCTTTAAAATTCGACCTTGTAGGAAGCTTTTAATTATCCTCAAACAAATTATTTTCAAGTTTTTCTGTGTAAATTTGTAAAATTTGTATTCATATCACTTCACTATTAGTAAATGAATAGAGATATGTTTTAGTAGAATTCTTAGGTTAAAAATTTTCAAATTTTCAAAAAAATCAAAATAAAAAAATCTTATTTATTTTCTCACATGACTGTATGTCGTCTATAAAAGAAAGAAGGTTCAATTTGTGTATTCAGTAAATATCAAATTTCCTTTGAATGTGTGTTATTAAAATTTAAAAAAATCGTATAAATTTGAAAGTGTCACACAAATGAAAATTAATTATTTTTGTATACTTTCAACTAAAAAAAATAAAAATAAACTCATACCAAGTTGATATTTGAGAAAAATATTTAAAAATAAATTTTTAGCTATTATTTCGTATAAGAAAAATAAACAAAAAACAAAAAACAAAAGCACCAAAGTGTGTAGCTATAGTTAAATGGTAATTTAGAGCAACATCGATGACAATATAGGTATCTCCAATTTAATATTTATATAAATTACAATTATACATAATATATAAATAAATATATACATATAAATATAGGTATTATTAAATATAGATTCAAAAACAAATATGTATTTAAATGTAGTTAATTATTATTATATAATACATTACAACAAATTAAATACCACAAGGATTTTTTCATTTTTTCATTTAAATATGTAGCAAATAATTCAATTTTAAAGCGAATACGATTCAAAAATACGCATACGTTTGTTGTTACTATCCTTGCTGAACATCTGGGAGGGAGTTGGCTCTCTAACTCATGATTAAGGCTGTGACAGTAAACAATAAAATGGCCTGGTTGAAATGGATCAACCTAGAGAATTACTGCTGCAATATTTTCAACAACCCATTCAATGTATGCCATTTTATTACTTATTGAAGATGACATCTTACATACTGTTACTCTGTAAATATTATGTATTATCCCACATACAGATCTATAAATACGAATAACATAATGAAAAAGTTAAACTAACGATTATGTAGTATATTTATGAAGACCCAAATCTAGCCCTAAGTCTCAAATTGGCATGTCAAGAGAATTACTGTTACGATATTTTCGATTAGTATTGCCCAATTCATGCCATTTTACGCTTTATAACAAGATGGCATTTATTACACACGTTATCCAAATCTGGATACTTTACAAATTGAAGTATACAGTAATTTAGATTAAGCCTAGTCTAATTACAAAAAAGTATCTTTTATGATTTTTCATTATTTTGAGACTATATGATAAACATACGACGCATACGTTTTTCCAATATTAGATCAAATTTCAATAGAAAGACTGTTTGTTGTAACAAAACATTGCAGGTGGTGTTGAACGAGAAGGCTGGCACATCATTGCTAGCACTCATTAAGAAGCCCAAGAACCATTCCGCTGATTATTTCAGATCCTTATTTTTTTTTTAGAAGGCGGTACTTTCAATTTTAAGCAACAGGGGTACCCAGATAGGTTTAAAAAATTAAATTACATAATTTTGATAGTTAAGACAAAAAATCACATGTTCACTATTTGGACATAAAATTAGGTTCATACAGGCCAAATGAAAATATCATCAGTAAAGAATAATATTATGTTTCTTACGTTCCCTCCCAATAAATGATTGTCTTCAAAAGTTTTTATTCAGGAAATATAGTGAGTCAGCATAAGAAAAAATTTCCTAACATTACAGTGCCGACATTTTTATTCTCTGTTTTCTCGAAAAGAAATTGTTCACACTACAAATGCTATATGCAAACAAAAATCCGCAGAAAAGATTAGATGAGAGAAATAACAGCATCACTCTATTAAAACAGGCTACACTTACAGGGCTACACCATATAGCAGTATAACACATTTGTTCAGGAGCTAAAGAATTTTATATGTTTTTCTTATATTTTTAACTCCAAAAGTTTTGATGATCTCAATGGAATTTTTGTGTTAATTTTATAAGGTATGTGTTTATGTTCACATATTGCTTACAATAAAATTTTTGAAGACCATCATTTTAGCTCTTTTATACCTACTATGTAACTATGAAATACGCATGCGTTTAAATAAAATGCTTGAATCAAGTCTAATATATTGTTAATAAAATTGTTATAATTACAAAATATTAAATTTAATAAAGTTGTTTCAATTGAATTTTTAATCAAAATCTGCTCGCTTTTTTGTTGTTATTATTTGTTTTTACTCAAAACTCATTTTGTAATAATATAAATATGCTGTCATTTTTAAAATTTTGTTAATTATTATGTAAAATAGTGTGAAAACATAAAAAAATATATATTGTAAATTATTTCATCTTTAAAAAAATTATTAATATTTTTTAAAAGAAGTAGAAAAGTTGTTTATAACCAAAAAATAACAGGTTGTTTATAACCTATGGTGTAGAATTACATTTCTTTAAACGAATAAAATGACAAACGTTTTAAACTAAAAAGAATGGCATTAGATTGTCGATATAGAAGATCCCATACTGACTTTATTCACTTATGCACCAACAGATAGCGATAACCTGTCTAAATAGTAGATTTCATTGATACGCCAACAGATGGAGGTAGTATGTCTCATACTCACCAACTTCGTTCACTAATACAATAATAGATAGTGTTAGTTTGTAGATACATTGATGATAGGCATATAAACTTTCAATGTAAATATTTTGCATTAGGTATATTTTTATTTGATTTGTTTATTATACTTGAAATTACGGGCTCCCAATCTATAGTTGTGTTTTTTAATATTTAAGGTACAATTTCAAGGTCTTATAAATTAATTTTTTTTAGCATTTTCCCAAAAAGAAAATTCAGAAAAATCTAGAATGAATAAAATAAAATCGTAACTTTTACTCTTTAAAATTTAGTAATGTTACAACAATAGTAAAATTTTCATCTTAAAAAAGAGTCACCTCGTCTTCAAAAAAACAATTAAAGACTTTATAATAACCGACTTTGATGAAATCATAAATAATATTACTTAAATATTACTAAAATTTTAAATTAAATGAAAATTTTAAAATTTTCGAGTACAAATTACTTATTAATAAAATAATTATCGTTATGTAATTAGATTTGACATACACATGAAAAGATTGTACATATCAAATTTCATCACATTCAAATATTTTGAGTGATTCATCCTTTTAAACATATTTTAAGAGGCAATGTAACCTCTGTTATAAGCACACTCTTTAATATAATTGTGGAAATACCTTTCAATTTCCACGCATAAATAACTCATAAACGAATTATCCAAATGTTATGAAATTTGGTATGCACTATATTGGCATGAAAACAGAGAAATATTTTTTCGATAAAAACTCTTTTTTAGAAGTGTTTTTCCAGAAAAATTGGCCAACAATTGCCTCCATTTTCATATTTTCTGATCAGAAAATCTGATGTAACTCTTAACATGTAGAAGAATTAAGACATCAGAAATTCTGATCAGAAAATCTTGTGCGCATAACATCAGAATTTATTACAAGAATATTTTACGATATTATCTGAAGTAGGTCATCTGTTAGTTAAAAAAGAAATTAATAAATTTAAAATATTTGAAAGTTCATTGGTCCATTGTAGTTCGTTGTACCTATCCGATGATATCCGATGGTATGCGCTTGCTTATAATTTTTGTCTGATGTATTATCAGATTTTCTTACAAGAATTTCTTATATAACTGCCCGATGGTTTGCGTCGACCATCAGATTTTCTGGGCAGAAAATCTTATGGTGTGCACTGGCCCTTAATTGTGTACATGTTATTTGTATATAATTATTATCGTTGAATTACTGCAAAAACCTCTGACATTTATTTTAAAAGATACATAAGGAGTAAAAAATTGACAATTAGAGTACCGAAGTATCATTGTATAAATTAATATATTCTGTTTATTTCATTTAATTTTTAAATATAATTATTTTTATTTACCTAAATAATGTATTTTAATTTTAAAATCTTTAATTTTTAATTTCTTAGAAATAAATGTCAGATACCTTTAAAAATATGTAAAAAGTCAATAGTTGTATAATTTATTGAACCAGAGCAGCGTAAAGCATTAATCTTTCGAGAAACACAGGGATACGTGATTCATGAAAATCTTCATGTGGATCTTGGTAAGTAATATGATAAATGATATTATGATACATTTAGGGGCTTATGAGTCTTTGAAACACTGAATGAGCTTCTAGGTTTGAATAAATATTATTTAACGCGGAAAAACTCTATGAGTTGACCATCTGTATTTGAATAAATTTAGTACGTACTGGCTTAAATTTTAAATAAAAAAATAAAAGTTAATTAATTTCATGATATGTTTATAGATGCATTTGTGTAGAATACTATTTAAGTAATACACTACCTTTTCTTCTATTCACTTGCCACAGCTTATAATGTTAGAATATCTTTAATTTGGATCTATTTTAATACTATTGAGTATTTAGTATACTAGTGACATCTAAATGTCAAATCTGGGCAAACAAAACTAAAGTTTAAAAAAATATAATTATCTATCATTGTTAGCTTCAAATAAAAACGAGTGAAATAAGTAGAGATATTTTTAGTTTAAATTTTTATACTTTTTCAACAGCTTCATAATACCGAAAATATAATACGAGGTAAGTATCCTCAAAGGAAAGTATCGAAATGAAAGTAGTTAATTTCCAGGTACAGAGTTTAATCATGAAATTTATATATTTATTTGTTGAAGAATTGGTTTTTTTAGTCATTCCATTAAGTTCTTTAAAATGATTGTCGTTTATAATAAAATTATCATTTGCTCGTTCTTAGTTTAAGAAAATTTTTTGATTGGATACAGTTCCGAGGATTTAATGCATCCAAAATTTAATACACCTTTTACTTTTGCATCCTAAAGGTCCACTCTGTATATATATCGATGAAATAATTTTATAAATCAGATGAGTGACAGATAACTTCTATTGAAACGCACAAATATTATAAGTAAAATCCATTTTTCATTTTTTATTACAAATAAGCATTAAAAAATGTAACCTAAGTCACTCTCAACCTTCTGTTAAGTGCGTTGAAGGTCAAGGTTTTTATGTATTTGTAAGACGAAAATATGAGACCTGAAATTAAATAGGTACAATAAAAAAAATAAATAAATAAGCAAAATTATAATAATCGATTTTTTTTATTATAAGCGGGCAAAAAGCTAACGTTTCATATACTTGAATTTTTGAATAGAAACATCAATATTTAAAATTAACTTATTTAGAGTAAATTAATTAATATACTATGTGTTGAATTAAAATATAATAAACTATTATTCAAATATATTGTTTGACTAATGTTACATATTATTTCTAATTGAGAACAAATTAATAACTCAACTGTATACTGTTTTTTTTATGTTAATCATAATTATAGTAAAACAACAATCACAAATATGTAACAAATTTTTTAAAGAAGTTTTATCACAAATTGTTCCGAACACAATAATTTGATGAAATTGGACATACACTTTAATGGTTTACAAATATAAATCATTAGAAGATTATAAAAATAAATAAAACTCAATCTTCAAAACCCTATTGGCAAGAAATCCAATTTCATAAAATTTTAACCAAATCATATAATCTTTTAAAAGGCCTCATCATAATTTATTTTTACTCACTAACTTGAAAAATATTCCACTATGAACTTATACATTGTGTACTCAATACACTCAAATATAACACCTAATAATAAAATCTGATTAAATTTCCGATTAAAAGCTTTTTAAATATTTGAATCGGATTGAATGGGAAATTAATTATGATTCATTCCGATTGAAACCTATTGAAATTTTTTTATCGGAAAACATCGGACTTTTATTAGGAACTTTTCAGTTTCTCCTAAAGGGAAAAGTTCAAGTTTGTAGTAAATAATTTAATATTAAATAAATGAATTCTTTGATTTATGACAAATTTCTGTGCAAATATAAGTTGCCTATCTCCAGTTTTAAACTTTATATATACACAATTGATTTTTTCCACCAAGCTTCGAATGAAGAAAATAAAAATTTGTACTTTGATACATGTTTAGTAGGGTCTATATAAAATAAGAAACAAATTACTTTTGCTTGTCATTATAACGAATCTATTTCGGTAATTTCAAATAATTTTTGAGTTAATATACCATTTTAGAACTATACTTATATCGGATGTTGTTCATAGCTATAACTAATAGTCTCGGTGCCCCTTATCATATCAAGTCATTGATAAATACACTTCTAAAATTTTGTATTGGCTTTATTATCATTAATGTAACAACTTTTTTTCAACGTAAATTCTAAAAAGTGGGGCGTTTTCTTTTCCGGAGCTCGTCAAATTAACTCCACACAAAACTAAGCTATATAAAAAATTGTATAAGTGTATTATCAATGACTTAATATGATTACGGGCACCCAGCCTATAACGTTTATCTTTTATCTTTCCACAAAAAACAACATTTAACACCTAAGTCGTAAACTAGAATTATTTTAGTAAGTAATTTAATTAGGATTTTATACGTTTGATATGTTAACATTTTTTATTGGTGTTCGTCATGTTTACAAAACAACCGAAGCTGTATCTCTTGGTATTGTTAAAAAAACACGAACGCGAAGTCGTAGTTAAGAATAAATTGTATCTTAATTAATGAATAGGCGTTACAGTACCACCTCTTAACATAACATATCTCAATAAACGACATACCACTTTAATTTTATAAAAGTCTGAAGCTGCGTGCAGTCTGATCATGTATCACATATGTTAAGCCTACGATTTTGGAACATAATTGTAAGTTTCGCATGACATATGAACAAAAGATTATATTAATCAAGTAAGCTTGGCAATGTGTGTATAATTCTTGTTTGTAAATAGGCATCAAAAGGCATATTTTAACAATGTACGATACTACTTTAATGAATTACCCAGTTAATCAGAGCATTATGAAAACAAACAAAAAAACGATTAAAACTTTTGAAAATAAATCAACACAAATTACAAAATTTTTAATTATTTAATATACAACTGTTTAAAAACGAATAGAACCAAGCTCAAATGAATTTTCGGCACAAATACTATTAGTAAATGGTGAAAACAAAAAATAAATGTGTAATGTGTTTAAACTTTATTCCGGTTAGAAACGAATTCAAATAATAATTTTAATTCGATTGATTGGGTTCTTTCTTATTTAAAATATACCTTTACACTGAATTTTGTCAATTTCAAATCTATAAATTTAACCAGATTTAAACAAAAAAACATGTTAATACAATCAAATTCAAATAAGGTGTGAGTGTGTGCGTGAACATTCGTTTATACATTCAAAGAAAAACTCTATTTAAAATGATTGATTTTAATATATATTTATTATTTCCGAAGCACCATTTTTATTCGATTCTTATCAACATTTAGAAAAAGAAGAAAGAATCTGTTAATAAAAACTTAATAGCTAATATTTACACAACTAGTTCTTTTGTTTTTTATTGACTTGATATCCAATGTTTTTTGTCATTTAATTATTATTATTATTGTTTTTTATTATACATATACATACACATACATAACAGCAATTATTAATAAAATTTAGAAATTTTAAAAAAATACTTGATAGGACGATGTTTATTTAGACACTATTATAAAACTAAGACATATATATATTTCGTTGAAAATAACAGCCAGTCTAATATTAAAAACTATTACATAATTATCATATATTTATGATCACATTTTGTTTAGTTTTCTTATAAATATTCAAAAGCAACAAATATATTTTTTAAATTCTAGAAGATTCGTTTGGTTTTTATTATCGATGTATTTAATTAAAAATAGTTCGTGGATAAAATACAAACTTCTTAAAGATAACATTTAATAAGTACTAGCTATTAACTACTACTTGATATGGCAAGTATCATATCTTGTTCATAATATATTTCTTTAGGAATGAGATAAATACCAAATTTCATGAAAATCTAATTAGCGAACTATTCCGGTTTTTTTTATTCAAAAGGATGGAATGTGAAAAACAATTTATCTCAATTTATTTCGTATAATAATTACTCTTTTCGATATCTAGATTGTAGATAAACTAGTTCTGTTTACTTTATATATTTAGAAAGTGCTTTAACATGAATCTTAAAGAAATTTACATAACAATATCTTTCGAATCTTTACTCACGCTTTTAACAATAATTTTCAAGTTGCTAATCAATTTGTTTCAATGTTTCAAAAAATGATCAAACCTTTATATCTTTTATAAATCAGTACAATGCATAAATTATTGATATTTCAATAGACTATTATTTTTATTATGCATTCTAAATTAATGTCGAATTATCATAAGTTTTTTCGTTGCAATAATCATAGATATGTCAAGTGGCCTGCAAAATGTTATACGTGTACTCTGTGGTTATAAAAATGGCATAAATAAATAATATCTGGTAAACAAAATACCTTATATACCTGTTCGTATTTTAAATATTTTTTAATTTATAGTAACTGAAACAAATTGTTAACAATGAATTACTTGTCGATATTCTATTTTGGTCTTCAAGAATAAATTTCTAATGAATATTAAATCGAATTTCATGTTAATTATAAAAAATATCAATTATATATAAGATTTTTATCTAAAATAGTTTTTTTCTACATTATAAACAAGAACATTTACAAGCGAAGAACAAAAATATTTCAATTTATGGAAAAATTGTAAAGCTAGAAATGAATGAATTATTTCTGTAAAAGTAGGAACCTGCAATAAGCCATTTTTTACTTCCAAAGCAATAAATTACTTTGAACTTGTCACTTTTATGGATTAAACTGAAACATCATCTTAGCAGCTTGAATAAACAGTTTTCAAGTAGCAAGAGATTGATTTTCTTTGCTTGTTTCCTATCTTGACTTTTTGTTGTAGTACCTTTTGTTTTCTTTTGTTTGAATATTTAAGTAGATTTGACGAAATATCAAGATAAGGTTTTCTAAATATCACACAATTTTGATCTATTAAAAGCTTTTAATCGATTTGACAAAATTGCATCGAGTTAAAAGATAATCTTTGTAAATAATTGAAGCGCAATAAGTAGTTGAAATGGCAGAATATAAAATAGCAAATAAAAAAAACAGATTATACAACAATATTTCTAAGACTAACGTAATGCCATTTTATCAAATCGACATAACATTTTATTCGAACGTAATTAATATTTTAAGCATAAAATATGTGTATACAAAAATATAAGTACTTTTTTAATTTCAATTTACAACATTAGTTTAAAAAATATATCGATAATTAAAGCGAGTTGCACATAAGAATTTAAAAAAAAATAGAAATAATAAGATTAAAAATTATTAATCAACCTTAATATTTAATGTTTCGCGCAATGCTGTTAATTGTTCTTCACCTAATTTTATTTTATCAGCAATTTCACGGGCATCCATTATTAATTTGGCTTTCATATTAATAAAATGATCGTAATCGCCATACTCTTCATCATTTAAGTACTTATGTAAAATGTTTGATACATTGATACTACGTTTATCAATATTTTCTTTTAATTTCTTTGCTTCCTCTAACTGATCTTGCAATTTATCTCTTTTATTTTCTAAAATTTTCTGTAAAATAAAGCACACTTTATTAATAACTGTTGCAATGTTAATACATTAATACAAGCCTTCTCAGAGGATGGTCTATAAATAAATTGACAGGAATAACTCATTAATTAAATTTCTGTATACAAACTAAAAGAAATGGGCAACTCATCTATATCTTCTCAACTAAATTTAAATTTTAGAAAACTTACCCTTTCTAAATGATCAGGTGGTAATCCCATTAAAGCATTTTCTGCTCTAGCAAGACGTCCTGAAAGACCTAAAAGTAGACTAGTAATTTTTCCAACTTCCTCGACGTGTAATCGATATTTAGCTATTTCTTGTGGTCTTGCTACACGTGTAATATGATCAGATACCTTCGTTCCTAAAGTTTCATTCACATGACTTTCTTCATTCACGGCTAGCTGTTCACTTCTTAATACCTCCAATTTTTTATCCAAACGATACATGAGTTCTTCCTAAAATTTTTAAAATGTTAGTAAATTTTTGTAAACTTAAATTAAATAAAATGTTATACCTTCTTTTGATTAAGACCTTTGGTATCTTGCATTCTACTAAATTGCGCCATATCACGACTATATTGTGTTAAAAATTTAGCTTTTGGTTCAGAGGTGGTGAAATATGTAGATGTTGGTGATAAAGGACTAGAACATTCAGTATAAGTTGAAGAAAGTAATCTAAAAAAAAAAAATTAATTAATTAATTAATAAAATTGTTTTGCGAAACTCCCTAAAATGACTTACGATAAGAATATTAAAATTAAATTCTGTCCAATTAAACATACGCAAGTTACTTTTTTTAATAATAAAATAGAATTTTCATATTTAGATCAGTTTGAAACAATCATTGAATAATTTTTGAACATTTAATCTTTTTGGCTTTATTTAAAATCACATAAAAAGTTTGAAATATTGATTATAAAAGCAAAATTTTAGCTCAGCTATTTAGTTCAATAAATTTCAGTATATACTACTTAAAAATTAGGTAATACTGAAGTATACTGACAATTTACAAATGTACATAATTTTACTTACTTTTGAACATGTGGTCTCTTTTCTTTCGATTGTGGTGTTGTAGTCTCAGTTGCCACACTTCGATTATTCGTAACTATAGTGGAACGTGGACGCGTTACTTCTAGTTTAAATAAACCACTGACATAATCTGTAGACTTCTTTTGTTCGAGTGCTGGAGCTACACAATTATTAAATTTTATTAGGTTTTCAAATCATTTCAATGTAAATATGGCTGTTTTGTTAGCGTTTTATGTAGGCATTCACAAATACATCTCTAGAAAATTTAGTGTGGCTTAATATTAAACTAAAATTTTGTATGAATACGCCCGAAAAATTTGCAATTATAATGACATTAACTAAGCTACGCACAAATTTTAGAAAATTTTCAAATCATTGAAAGCATATTATGCTGAATAGAAGTTCACTTGATACATTTTTAAACATTAAATTGTACTTACCTAATATACCTTTTAATTTATCAGATGGCGAGAGCTGATTTGCTAAATCCCTTGACAATTGATCACAATCAATTTCTTCTTGAAGTTTACTACGTGGGATTAGTAATGGAGTTCGAATGTTTATTGTTGGTAATGAAGTTTCTGTATCACGTTGTAAATCAGTTTGTGAGGCGGTATCTGTTGTACATGCATTTACCCGAAGCACAACTTCCGTCCTTTGTATTAATTGTAAGCCTTCTGTTACTTGAGACAAAGCGGATGATTCAATTGAATTTGTATCCAAACTTGTTGAAACATCTTTATTGTTTGCTTTTTTATGTAAAGAAACGGGGGAAACCAGCTCCTCTGTTTCATCAGGTGATACCAATATCGACGAAGAAAAAGTAACTTCGGGAGATGACATTACTGGGGATTTTGGGAATATCAAATCTGATTGTGGAAAAGAAATAGATGGCGTTGTGGAAGACGTTGAGGATACTGACAATCTTTTTTCGAAAGAAGAACTACCCATTGGAGAAATTGGAGAAATAGGAGAAACTAATGAGGAACTTTGTAGTGATGTATTTAGGGCAGTAGATTTCGGAGAAAGACTTGGTGGTGTATGTGATTTTGGAGATTCGTTAGATCGATAAGTAGACGGCTTAGCTATTGATAAGGAATGTGGAGGTGATATTTTAGCACTAACTGGTAAAACATCTGGCAAATTACATGCCGAATGAGAACATGACGATGTTTCAGGTGTATTATTTCGCGTTTCACATTGTTTCATTTGTAAATCTTTATCATTTTGAGTTAATCGATGGTATAAATTATTATTATTATTACGGTTAGAAATTTGTGATTCATTTGTGTCTGTTGTAGATTCAATTGAAATCATTGCACTTTTATGAATATAATTTGTTGACCATTTATTAATTTCAGTAACTCGTTCACATTCAGTTGTAGTGGTCGTCGTTGTTGTCGTACATTCTAAGGATTTATTACAGCCAGGTGATAATATTCGTTTGTAACTTCCATATTCTGTTTCTTGTGGATCTCGTTCACGATTACTCCGGTATGAAAGATATGACGAATTTTTTGATTGGTTTCTGAAGCAAAAAGATAAATCTTTATTTTTGTTTGTCGTTAAGCTTAGACTGACTATAAATGTAAACTATAAAGTTTGTTTATTTATATTATTTTTATATCATTTTAGATGGTAATTAATAAAATCTCGAAGTGTTTAAAATAATATATTATATTCGCCCCAATTTCTTATTAAATTTTTGTATACAAATACGCATTTAGCCAACAATGTAGTAATCATGGCCAGTTTAAATTAGCTAATCGTAATTACTTTTCTGGTTATTAAAATTACTTTTTTACTGTCTCCAAAAAGATATGTAATTCAACACTAATTTGAAATTGATTTGAATTGGTGGTTTCGTCATAAAATCAAATAAAACTTGTCGTCATTTTAATCAAAATTTTTTGTTTTCCTCGCTTTTATGTATTATAAATGATCAAATTTATATCACTCTTTCTCAAAGCAGACGCTTTGAAGGTGGAAAAATTTTCGTGGCGGAATCTGAAAATATGATATATTGTAAAGTTCTTTGATGAATGCAGTTTATTTCTTTTCAGGATTGCACAGTTTTAATTCTTTAATTTAAAAAAAAATATATAACAAAATGGACATGGGCTTTCGGATGTTTACTGATATTTTGTATCATGGAAAATTTTTATCTAATTACCCTTAAATCAATAGTCTTCCAAAAGGTATTTTTATTTCTTTGCGGAAATTCATATCATAGGGTATTAATTTATATAAGTTAATTTAATTTATATGTATAATATTCTATTACATGCAATATAAAAAAAATTAAATAGACTGAGAGCTCGTGGGAGATTTGAGTAACGTTCTTTCTGTTTGGA
>JAEMTY010000361.1:0-25000 GCA_020423425.1 Chrysopa pallens
GATCAAAAGTAGACTTTTTTGAATGATGCGTGTAAATAGAAAAATAATTGATTTTATAGAATTTTATTCTATAAATTAATTCAATAGAAAGAAGTTGATGTGTGGAATTTTCATTTTTATTTTCTGCTGAATAATGTAAATTTTCTAATGAAAAAATTTATTCTACGTTTGGATTTTCGTTATTTTTGTCTTAATGGGAATATAATACCATTTATTTTGTAATAAACGTATTTGATAAATTTCCTTGTGACACTCGTAACTGTTGTTTCTGACTAGAATGTGGATTTCACAATAATTTTAGTAAGAAAGTAAAATTCATCAAACTATAAGGTAATTTGACCATAAACAATCAATTTTCATTTCTTTTTCTGAGCTAGGAGCTGATGACAGTTTTCTATTTAGAGTGCCGGTTTGTTTATTCATCCAACTTCTTTTATCATAAGTTGCTATAGGCACTGAATTTTGACTACGTGACATTACTCTCATACTCTGTTGTTGTGGTTATATCTGTCTATTAATTTATCCACGCACAGACATTCAATATATGTTTTATGTATATTCTTAAAAAAGGAATGCGGCAGTGTTCTGAGTAGAAATTCACAGCCATTCTACATTCACAATTTCTTAATAATTGTGAAAATTTGCAAGTACTACTTGTGTATATTAAAGTTTATTTTCAAAAATTTCTGTAAATTTATGATTCACTAAGTGGTACATTTTAAATGTCAGATATTAACTTACAATATTTGTTAAAACATTTTATGCATAAAAAATTCTACATTGTGCTAAATAAAAATTATAAAAATAATATTACAATACTTAATAAATATTTTGTGCATAGTATAAAAACTTTTACAATTTGAGTATAAAAGAATCGTGAACGTTTTTTATATAAATTATCTCGACCAGACTACTTTTCCTTTAGTCTGACAAAAATACTTTGCAGAACTGTAATATAAATAATTTTGGAGCTAAAGGCTACCCGGAGGCCAGGGTAGTTTTTAGTACGTTTTTCGTGATCAGTAGAGCTATTAAAAAAAGAAATTACATTCATTTTTTAAAGATTCTACATTCTACCATCTTCAGGTTGCCATTTTGATTGTAACGTTTTTCAACATAAGATTTATACCCATAGTTATGTATTATATGAACAACAATGTGGTAGTGTCTACATAGATATGCCAGTCTGTGAATTTTTATGTTATTTTACGTACATGCGCATATCAAAATAGAGTTTTCTATCTCACTTTGTTGGCGACATAACGTAGAACGAATTTAATTAAGGCAATTTTTTAACTACCAAGTACAAGCAAACATATACGCTTTTTGTGCTCTTTAACTCCAAACTTATTAATATTTAGTTTTGTATCCATTGTGTCTCTGGATATGAATCGACCTACCATATTTACAGGCAATTTGACTGAGAATAAATTTACATTTAAAACATTTGGAATCCTCAATTAATATACTACGTTTATTTTACTGTGTGATTCCTTAACTAGATGTGCGACTATCTTCGGAAGAAATTAGGACATTTTCTTTGTGGTAATCTCTGAAACGACAGAACCGATTGCCACGAAACTACGCTTTTACGAAGAGGATGTTATGAAAACGAAAACAGTTTATATATTTTGAATTTTGCGAAAAACTTTGGTTTCTAAATAATAAAAATTAATTCATGGAAAAATTTATTTAAATTCGAAACACAGAAATTCATGAAATTTTCGAATTTAAAAGATATTTTGAATTCTGAAAATGATAATGAACATTTTTGATAAAATTCTCAGTGTGTTTGATAACCGTTTGACCAGTTCCCTGCTTTCGGATAGAAAATAAATCATCAACTTTCTGAGTTAAGAAACCACTGTACTGTCTGCATAAAGCATTTCAAATTTCTTCGAGAAGACATGAAATAAATCTGTTTCTTTATCAAGTTAGACTAATCTGAAATTATATTAGAGAAAAGAGAATATTTCTATTACTGTTTCGCTACTTACAGGAGCGCATCTTAAGAATGGATACGCGATATTAAATTTAAAGTATGATCATTGAAATTAAATTATTTTAAAGGATGAATAACCCGCTTTCGAATACAAAGAAACTATCTCGCCGTGCATTTAAGATAAAAAATCAACTTAGAAAGTACCATTCACTGGTTATTCATTCAGCTATTTTTGCCGGAAGTTGCATAATACTGATTACAATTCAAGAAAACGATAAATATTATCAAACTAATCAAAAAATTTATTTTTATAAACTATTCACTTTTAAGAATATTTAAAAAGAAAAATATTAAAATATTATGTTATCGTGATCTTAATTGAATTTTATTTGGATTTTTCACTTTTATTAAAAAAATTCGTCTAAATTTGAAAATAAATTATCAATTAGATTAATATAAATAGTATAATAATATTTTTATAAATAGTAAAAATAAAAGTATAATATATTTTGAGTCAAAGTTAATTTAAAAATTAATAAGATATAGGTAGACAATTTACTTTAAGACTTTGAATTGAAAAACTCGAAATTTAAAGAAAAAAATTTAACAGAAAAATAACTTGTATGAAAAAATTTCGTTAATAAACCAGAAGACACGAAATAAATATTAAAATATTCAAAAAATAAACGTTATATCTCCGTCATTAAAATTATTATCTAGAATATTTTTAACGATTCTCGAATATTCTCAATGCTTTATAACCAGTACCTAGATGTGTATATATATATATTTAACTTTCGATAACTTTCTAACATCAATAAATAAATAAAATTCATATTGAGAAAATAATATTCGTAAATACACTATATATATATTTAATTTTTTGTTATATAGTTTTATTTTTATGTTTGTGGTGTGGAACGTTTATTATTATTATTTTTTTTTTTTCATTAGTGCAAATGAATTTCTTCGTTTTAATATTTTTTATTTAACAAAATTAAATTATTATTTAGTTTGTATTTTTTTTTTAATTACGTTTTTTTTAACATGCGCTAGCACCGTCCGTGATATGAAAGTCAAATGTATGTCTATACGATTTTGGAAAACCATTACTTTGTTTTTGAACTGAAAATAACATCACACAATCACATTTTAATGTTTCTGGTTAATTTTTGTGTTTTTTTTTTGAATAAGGCATTATTATTATTTTAAAATTATTTGCGTGTTTCAAAAAGGGAGAGACCATCACTTCAATTGTAGTTATTTATAATCCTTTATTTCTGCCTGGACCATTAGTTATCACATTATTTTATTATTATTTATTACTGAATAAAAAAAAAAAAAACATATACACTTCTTGAATTTGTAAAATGAGTATTTCCATGGTTGACGTTTTGTATTTTACAGGTGTTTTACTGGTTTAAACTAAATTTGAATACGCCTATCATTGTCTAACCAATCGATGACCAGGTAGAAGTGCATGTAAGCATCTGTGTCGATGAATAATGATTCAAATTTTTTTGTTTTTTGCAGCTTACAAATTAAGACAAATTATTATATTCCGTGTAGTTATTATAAACAGATTTTATTTAATAGGGAATTATTGACTTTGAATTTACTTTGACGTTTCAAATAGATAGATTATGATCTCTATTCGGTTCTGTAGATACATCAAGAGATGTTTCCGCATCTTTGTGTTTTTTTTGTGCCATTTGAATTCAGTATTTCACCTACTTTTTCTAGCTATAAGCATAGAACCACTGCTAGTAAGAAGCTCCAAGCGTTGTTTTCATTATTCTTTATTTTAACTAGACCAGCTTTATTAAGAGGTACAGGTATTTGATTTTGATTAATTCCCTTTTTTATGAACTACTTTAAAACTTCATGAATATGCCGGAAGTGTCCGAAATGGCTTAAGGCCAATTCTATGCGACTTAGTTTGTCTAATCTTCTCGACATTGTATCCGACACTGACGGTTATCAGATACAAATTAGTATCTGGCTTGATTAATTTAAACAACAAGGAATTATTTGAATCGATTAAACTTCTTAGAATAATATATTTGCCAAAAAAATTGTAATTAAATTGGTTATAAAAATATCTCAAAGACAAGTTTTTGATCATATTCTTTTTTTTTTTTTCAAAAATATAGATTTATTATCACTTGTTTAAAATTCCAACTTAGATGTCTACTTTTTTGAAACACCCATAAACTTAATGGGTCTATTTAATTAAAAAAGTAATACTACCAGTCAACAGCATAATTACTCGGATGATGGGCTGTTAACTGGCTACGGTGATGTCAGTATGGTACATCAATATGACTTTCGTGCCTTTTGCGGCAACAACAACGGCATAACAAAACAATAACCATAATTGCAACAACAATAGCACTTGCTCCACCTAAACCAATAGCCCACCAATTAATATACTCAGTTTCTGTTTTTAAACATAATGCTGGCGATTCGTCATTCATTTCAACGCTTGAATTTGCATTCGGACAGTTTATAATTCCATTACATACTAATCGTGATGGTATACAAAGACCACCTTCACCAGGACATGGGAATTCACATCCTTCCATCGGACTATCTGATGGAATTTCTCCTCCTTCTGTTAATCGCGATTGCATTAAACTGCCATCTTCATTTCGTGGTAAATGATACAATTCTGTGTAAGCGATTTTAAATGCGTTACGTGTCGCTGATGATAACGCAATAAAATGTACTTGAATTGTTTGTTCAGCCTCCAAACTTTCCACATTAATTAGTTCTGAAGCTGGAAAAATTGGTAAATGTTGAGATACACTAACATTTTCACCACACACTATTAAATGAGGTTCAGTTCTGCCAGCTAAATATACGACGACTTTTCCTTCCTCGCAATGTTTCGATGCAAATTTAATGCGATCAAAATGTAACCACAAATCTCTACCCTTTGTTACTTCTAAATCCCATATGCAATGAATATCTTTCGGTGGTTCTACATAGCCAAGTGCTTCATAATATGGAAAATGTATTTCGCCTTCTGTAGCGGGTTTTATTATGGGGGGACCACATAATGGTCCATGCACAAATTCATATTTTGCTTTAAATAATGCATTCGGATGTTTAAAATAACTTGTAGCTGCATGAGCATTGTCCACGATTAATTGTAAGTTTATTTGTTCACTAGTAGATATTATAGTTTTTGGGAACATGTTTTCATCTTTGCAAAAACATTGAGCTATTCCTGATTGTAAGGCATTGTGGATGGGTATAAGTGGACTTGATGAGTTACCCCCAGGAGGTATTGGTTCCCATACAATAAGTTTATCAACACGATCTTCGTAGCAGTGTCCACAGGGTCCAGTATTATATGGATGCTCTTTAAAATATATTCCAGTTATAGTGAGAATTACTCGAGCGAATAATCGTTTATCGGTAATGAAACGGTAAAGACATGCAACGTCTTCACTTGCAGCTGCATGTTTGTAAATTAGTGTATTGAGTGGTGATCTTAAAGTTCCTCGTCGTGATTTCCACGAAGTAAATGATTCATCACAAGCAGTATGTGGTACACGTTCACCCATTGCAGTGTTGTTGAAGAAGTCGTAATGTGCCCAATAATACAATGACGATCTTGAAAAAAAGAAGTAAAATTGTAAAAAGAGAAATGTAAGTGGTTTTCAACAATACTTACCCACTGTAGCTACCAGTTTTACTTTCAAATCGTACAAAGAGTGCATTGCCAGATGACACAAAATCATGTTTTTCCATAGCTTTGGAAAATGTATCACAGAATGTTTTAATGATGCGAGAATCATCTGGCCATGATGCATCGTATAATGTTAGTGATTCTCCACAATCACCTTCCATTGGGGATATAGGTGATTCGATACGGTTAATCCGAAAACTGGAAAAAGGAAAATATAATCATAAGACGTAATTTAAAACATTCAATAATGTCATGTAATGTGGAAAAATTCGAAAAAAACTCATTGTTCTATCAAAGTGATTTTTATTCCTGTAATTGACCTAAGTGTTAAGATTTTTTTCTATTTAAATAGCCTTAGGTATGCATAAAAGAAGTTCTTCTCGTAAACTACAATATTAACGTTCCCACTTTGGGTAAGAATTCTGTTGATTCCTTTATTGATGAGTGAGTCATTTCATATAAACTAGTAGAAATTCTAAATATTTGAGGATTTATCTTACCTAGGAAAGTATAATCGTACAATCTCATCAGGTTCTCCTTGCATTAAATAGGTACAAGATGTATGTGGAGGGTACCAATGAGCAACTGATAGAAATATCCCTTCCGAGTCACCAGATTGTTTCAAAGAGCTGGATGTTAGTAACCAATCGCATGTTCCATTTCGACTTCCCGCCGTATCTACATGTCCAGGCCAGTTTCCAACATTGAAATGAAACCCAGTATTAAGTAGTGGACCTATTAAAATGAAATTAATAAATTCAAACATTCAAAAATAAGTAGTTAGAAGTTTACCTGCTGGCGAAGTTATAAATTCAACGAATAAATCTTGAGATGTTCCTATTATAGAATAAGGAAACTTCCCCATACCACAAAATGTACCAATGACCGTACTGGTTTCATCTTTACCATCGTATATACGAATAAAATCATACGGACAATGTTCGGAACCTGATGAAATTGGTCTCATTGGACATGTCATAATGTTTTCACATCTTTGTCCATCAATATTAAATTCTTCATTTTCGATATATAATTTAATAAACGGTAATCTTGTATTTAAATGATATCGACAATGCAAGGATCTTGGATACACTCCAGGATATGCTGGTGATTGAACATAACATGTTTGCAAACGACAATCTCGAAACTTTCGTTCACAATATGATCTGAAAGTTATAAATAAATGTTAATATTTATTCAAAATAATTATTTTTATTATTTTAATAAAAGTAATATTGAGGATTTATTTTGCCCTGTTTTTTTATTAAATTTCAAGTGTAGTTTTGCTCATACGTATATTGATTTTGACAATGATTGCAAAAAATGGGAGTGTACTGCACGTTTCTCTTTTTCACTTAAAATCTTTTGTATTTTAATACTTAATAAATATATTGGATTTAAAATGATGTGATCTCTTCTTTTGCCTTAAATTTTCTTCTTTTGTGCCTTAATCAGTTTAATTATATTTTTTTAATTTTTATTTTATTTTCATAGATGTGTGTCCTGGTAATGCAAATGGGCCGTCACCAAAACACAGGAAATTATCGGATAAAAGCATGCATTGGGGAATTTCAACCTACCCCTGACTTAAATTATTATAAAAATAGGAGAAGGAACAGATTTGTTTGAATTAATCGCTGTTCCTTCTAGCTCACTCTGTATCTACTATGTACTTTGTTTTAAACTAATAAGATAACATTGGTTTTTTAAATACAAATGTAAATAGTAAAACTCTCTTCACTAATTGTCTTCAACTTTTACATTTAAGCTAAACTATGTATGTGTTAGTTTAAAAGCACATTTAAATATAGATATTTGATAAAATTACCCAGATTCAACTTCTCCTCGTCTGTTTGGATAAAGTTCAGGATGTTGACCATATCGTAAATAAACTTCAAACTGTTGTTCTGCTCTCGAATCGAAACTGAAATATGTTTGATCAGTAAAGTTGTCGGTATGAAAAACGACTTTAACAAAACTTGTCTCTGATATAAATGTCTGCGGTTGTTCTGTTTCACCACAAAACATTCCTGGATCTTTGCGGTTACTAACACCAGTCTTTGCATTTCCGTCAACAATCTGTAAAAAAGTAAGATAATTATTTATTTATTGGTTTTTCAAAATGGTGAAATTATTTTATAAGAATATATTGAAATATGAGCTAAAATACCAATACTATGGTCTTAATTGATTCACTAAGATTAATATATTCTAAAAATATTTAATGCTTATAGTATTTATTTTACTATGCTGGAAAGGTAGAGAAGTGATAAAGTTTCGCTATAGTTTTAGGAAGTCTTAGTAGGATATTATGACAATGTTGCCGATTTGAATGAACACAGTATACCGAGTTCGATCTCTACCGTATCCACAAAAGTTAATTGTTACTATGGGCTGTAGTACAAAAGGGGCTAGTAAAAAAGGCAAAATACACTGAAAGTAAAATGAAGCAAAAGCTATTTAAGTTTTATAACAGTACTATATTATTTTTGTATTGTATTATATGTTCGTTTTATATGGTGTATATTGTATCGTAATATTATATTGTTATACGATAAACATTTGTATGCATTATTTCAACTGAATCGGGAACCGGGAAGGTGGGTCAAACTTGACTAACAAGATGTAATTAAATGTGGACTTGTAAAAATAAGTTCTAAAGTAAAAAAATATTTTAAAAAAATACAAGAATCTGTGGCTTTAAAAGATAATTTAGCAATTTAAAAGAATTGTATCTTGAATTTGTTTTTAACTCAAAATAAATAGCGGGGTTTTTATTATTTATTAACAAAATAATTCATTTTCACTGCAACGCCACTGTATTATTTTTATATTAAGATAATATTATGCAATCTTGGTCTTGTTCTTGCTTGATCTTCATTTCGTCTTAAATACTGAAATTATCTGTCATATATGCGTGCTCGTCAAGTGATTAAGTTTACAGAAAATGTTTTTTTATTCTCCACGAAGCAGTACATTTTTTGGATACACGATAAGTCTGATTGCATGTTGCATGCGTTTTCCTCTCTTGCTCCGCCAGTTTGTTTGTTATGATTTTGGACTGAGTGCTTTGTTTATAGTTGTTTGTGTCTCTACAATTCGAATGTGTGTCTATATAATACTCGTATACAATACATACTAATATAATTTAATATAACGCATACAAAACATCTTCGGTTCGACATGAAGTGTCTTTGTAGATACATAACGAAAAAAAGATTTTATTTTCATATATTTAGTATTAAAGTCTAATAAAGAGAACTTAACATTTAAAATTAAAAAAAAAAAAACGTTTTGTTCCCCGAAAAGATCATATAGAAATTGCTACATATATTTGACTGATGTAGTCTTGTCCATTTAATCTTCGTCTTGGTTTTGGTCACGCTCTTGCTTGTTTCATCTTTGTCTTGGCCTTGCTGGTATAAAGGTAATCTTTGTCTTGTTTTTTCTTGCAAGACCTGGACCCTTCATGCGCATAACTAATCTGATTTAATTGTGTATGCTTAATCTTAGCTTAATCGGAAACGGAGATGTTGTAAGATCTTATTAGGCTGGTAAAAATTAATTAAATGTTTGTAAAAAAACTTGTCGTATACTCATAAAAATACTTTAACTCTTCAGGAAAATTAGCGCCACCCGTCACTTTTATCTATTACATCTTTATTTTCTTCTACATACAAGTCTATGTCGGAAGTACAAAAACTATAAAATAATTATATGAATAGTTGCATACGATGAAAAATTGAAGAGGTTCATGAAAGATAAAAAGGTAACAACTACTAACAAATATCTCGCATACATGATAGTTTTTGATACGAGTACAGTAACCTCTTCGATGTCTACAATTGTATGTACATAACAGACATGTATGACGATGTTGTCTGTCAAGGTAACGAGCATTGGAAGAAGTTGGATTGGGTCGACGTGGGTTGATGATGATACATACGGTTTCTTTTTCTGACTTCGATAGAAATGTCTAGGTAAAGTTACCACTCAGACTGCATATCAGTCATGAAGATGATGATGATGAGGTTCTCAAGTATCATATTGTTATTTTCAAGTTACCGCAGTGCGGTTCATTGGAGTGCATCTCTATCAGCCGAGTAGTGAATATAAAGACTATTCCACTACTCACTTGTATCTGTATTTGTACCTATACATATATACATATGTAGTATATATTATTATAATATATATATATACTTATGTATTATATTATTTGATGATTTAGTAACGTGAAGCTGCGTGTGACAACTGTGAAACTGATTGTGTCAGATATAATAACTACATTTCGTTACAGGGTTGGCCCCAATATTTAATAATACAATTTGAAGATATCTTTTCAAAAGAATATGTGCGTTGGGATATAATAAATCCCAGTCAAATTCAAACTTCGATAGTTTTTCAATAATTTTTGTATAGTTCCGTGAGATTGAATATGTCACATCAGATATATTACCTTCATTGTAATTAAGTTTTTTTCCATCATTTTTTTAATCAGGTTTTTTATCTTTGTCTGTATCACCTTAAACTTGTATTGAGATTAATAAACTTTTGCAATTTTGGAATGAAGATATTATATTTTGTACTTGTACATAATATAAAAGAAATAAACGTATAAGAAGTTAAATAAAAATAAATAAATCAATTCTTTTTGGTGTATACTCTATTCATGAGGAATACCATTATACGAGGATGGTATTAGAGGTTGACGAATTACCCATTCAGTATTTTACAAGTTTTATTTTAAGAAAGATTAAAAATAATATTTGATTGATTTTTAGCTTTAATAATATCGAAATCAACATTGAGAAAATCAAAATTTAAAGTTTTGTTTAATCACTTTGATTTGAAACCTTTAGTAATATCTCGTTAACGATTTCCAGTATGAGAATAATTTAGATGCACTTTTCTTCACTTAAAAATGGGTCCAGAAATCCAGAAAGCTCTATTATGATTTGACTTATTTTTTCGTTATGCTCTTTGAAACATTAGAATATTGAATCTTTGATCCGGTTGTTGCTTGGGTCTTAATAAACTCAGCGAACATACTTAAAAAAATATCTATATTGGAAATCCATAGATTCTTGCTTTTGATTCATTCTTAGTTCTTGAACATTTCAAATCGTATACTATTATTATTTGATGAACAATCAGTTTAATATTTGAATAGAAGATTGATTCAGATTACAAATCTTCATATATGATATACATTTTAGTAGATATACTAAACTAAGATAGGTCATTTTTTTCCTGATCTCTCTGTATAAAATGTTTCTTCATGATTTTACATAAAATTATTTTATATATAAGGATAAATTGGTCTCATGTTGTGATTATCTCAAGTGATGTAATACTTACTGTATTATTACAATTATATGATTATTATTAAGTAATTGGGTGATTTCTAGGGTACAAATAGATATGCAAATGATCTCATTTATTATTATCCACAAGTCCCCATCCCTACTTCTTGGAGTGTACATATATTTTAGGAGTAAAAATATGTTACAAAAATTTTTAAGTCACAATCATTTTATGAATTGGCAATCTACTTTCGACATTTGGTTAGTATGCTAGTGGGCTAGCAATGAATGCCTGCCAATGAAAGGTCAAGCTTTTCTTTAATGATCACTGTAATTTTTTTGCTCTTTACGAATCTTTTAAAATTTCTTTAATTCTTATAGTTCAACAGATATTTTCTTACTACTGAACTCTTCGATTTTTCTAATCTTTATTCGCTTATAACTCTTGTAAGTTTTTCTGTGCATGTATGGAAATGTCGCATAGTTTTTTAAAGTTTCTGAATCGAATGAGCTATCGCTCAAATTTTTACTTGTATTGTCATCTATTTACACGTTGATATGGAGAATAGACTATATTAGTTTATGAAACTTTGAATACAATAAATCAAACGAATAACAAATCAAGCTATACTGTAGGACAAATTTTTGCATTCGTGATAAAAGACTGAAAAATTTTGAGTTTCGTGAAAAGGTTAGAAAAATCCAGATTAATATTGTTTCCGTAACATAACGCTAAATCTAAATATTTGCCATTTTTTTACAAATCATCATCAGGTAATGTTTTCAACTTTTTTAGATCTTTTTTAAATCTGAAAACATTGACGCTCTGCTTTGATTTTTTGAGTGAGTATCAGCATTGCTGATCAAGCCTTACAATCTAGTCTAAGCTAAGAAAGAAAAACAAAGAAGTCATAACAGTTTAAAGGCTATATTAATCAACTTTCTTTTATCATTGTTGAAACTTTTTGTACATGTTATAATTATAAATGTTATGTCTCCAAGAGAATCATAAAATAAGTAAAATACCTCTACATTCTACTTAATCATTTAGAATCAAAATAATACCGTAAAGTTGTAAATGAATTCACTGTTGTAGAAACGATTTTTTTTTTGGGTCATATAATTTTATGTCAATAGAATGGAAAACGTTCTTTAATAGTTCTTACTTTTATTTTTATTTTCAAAAATTAACTGAAACAAATTATTTGTAAGTCGTAACAAAACTAATTTCACATTTAATGACTTAAAGAAAATTTTAATGCGTTTGTGTGTAGTCACGTTTTATGCCTCTGTTGACGTACTATGTATTTTTTTTCCTGCATAACTTCGTGTATATTATAACATTATATATATATTCAAGCGTTTATATAACGACGACGATTATATAACCTTTAATTAATGTTATGCAACTTTGAATTTTATAACTTTGTAGAAAGTATTAATGCAAACAGGGTTGAATCATTGATTTTATTTTATTACATTGGATATAGTATTTAAAGATTTTAATGTAGCTAAGCATCGCATTAAAAAAGTTTTATTTTCAAAAATTAAAACTTCAATTCTATTGTCAGTATCAAAAACCCGCAAACTCGATGAAGCTTTAGATCTTTAACTTTAGAGAAAAAATGCGACATTATTAATAAAAGTATTTTTAAGAATAAATTAGTCAAAAAAGAATTTTTATCGGGTAAATTTTTTTCCGGTTTTATTTTTTGAAACAAATTTGTTAGTAAAAATTTTATAATATAAAATTGACAAAATTTTAAAAATTTATTTTCACAAAAATTAAGTTTATAATGCCTTTTAGCTTTATTTCATTTTATAATTTTTTTTTGTTTTTGGTGTAAGGCTGTAGCAAAGAAGATGGGGGGAGTAAAAGAGGAGTTTAGTCACTTTGTGATTTAGGTTATTCGTGATGTATCAATATCTGCAGATTATCTTGTATTTTCAACACTATACCAACAGACCTGGCCACGCATTACTGTGACAATTTTCACAGAAATAAGTTTGAAAAAACTATTTTCCCATTTTAAGTAGATTGGATCATGAAATCACGCTGTCCCATACAAACTTTGCCCCGGTTTTTCACTCGCTTAGGAGTAGAATTTAGGAAAATTCTTTCAGATTGGATGCCCAGTATTTGGTGTAAACTCGGTATTTATCCAGTATTTAGTGCCGGAATACACAGTATATTGTGTAGAACACCCGAGGCTCAACATTTTTATATATACATCCGGTATTTGATGTGAAACATCCGGTGCCTCGGCCACCTTGACTACCCCGGTCCTCGACTCTCTTTCAGCCTTGATTCTGAGTATCAGAAATTTATCATACAAATATCATACTTGGTTGTAATACCCGGTACTTCGTGCTGTGCTACCCATATACTTGATGAAATGTATATGGACCTCCAGAACCAGGAATGGTTCCTGTGATACTGGAATGATGCGATATGCACACTTTATATCGTTAACAGTTTGACATACTGCAAGTAAGAAGAGGTAAATAAATTTTAAATTTCAAATTTAGATTTTGGTTTCGATCGAAATGATGTTAATAATTTGTAGGAAAAGTTAAGTGAGAACGTAATACAATAATTGTCGCCGTTAGGGGTCCACTTTTCATAAATGGATCTAAAAACTATCATATCTTTTAAGTTGGAAAGAATCACACATTTTGGAAAAATAAATTGATTACAATCGGTTCAGTAGTTTAGGAGTTCATCCGGAACAACCAATGTAACACATAATTTGTTTCGTAAACCCCATGGACAATTAAACAATGTCAATATAGATATCTTAAGTGTTTTGTTTTCCTATTAAAAAAATATTGTAACGCCTGATCTGTCGCATAATCTAGTTTCATCTGATTTTATAAAGAATTATTTGAAATAGGTTGTACGCTAAACTATGGTAGTTGACAGAACAAATGCGTAAAAACTGACTAATTTTCATTCTCATCCTTGCCTTACTGACTTACAAACATAGAACCAAACCATCGAACCAGTCATAAAATCACAGAGTTTTAATTGTTTTATTACATTTCTATTATACGAACAAACTTTTGTTTAAGCCGTAACACATTTTCTATAAAGAGAATAAAGGACACAATACTCTTATAACGTATCTATGTATATGTTATAGACCGAATGGTAAAGAGGACATTATTCATAATACCCGAGCAGTATGAATAAGTCAAATTATATCACAGTAATAAATAATTATTTAATCTCTATTATTTATCACACTGTTCAAAATGAATATTGGAAATTCATTATGGGCAATTAAATAATGTCGATATATGACAACAATGTGCTACGCTATAACTAATTTATTGATTACTGAGGATTTTATTACACGATATGATCGAATTTTGAGTGCTAAAGTTTCGACCGAAAGATTTTCTGAGTCTTAAAGCCTGCTGCCCTTTGAAAACTTGATTCCAAATACGAAAACGTGTACTAGCTTGACTCCAAATCTGAAAATTTAATCACAAGTTGATCATTATATCCTGCAAGTCTGTGTCAACTATACTTCAAATAAGTCTATCCGTGGCTCAAAATAGAACCGGAGTTTTTACATTACAGTGTGAACATAAAGAACAAAACCACCGTAGGCCTTGCTAAATCGACTCTGAGGGGATATCCTAATTTGATATGTAATCTTTCTATATTATCATGAAAATACATTTTTATTACTCTATCCAATAGGTGAATGATTTTATTCATAATACATGTTTGTAATTTTTCATATATTCTGGGCATTATGAATAATGACTAAATCTATTTTGGTTCATGCCATATGTACTATTGCAATGTTGATTCTTAATAAATGAAAAACAAAAACGTTTATGCCATAGGGTAAGAAAATAAAAGAATAAACGAACTAATGTCACGTGCAATAAAAGAAAGTATTTTTATGTGGAATGTCAGAACTTTGAGTGGCTATGATTATTTTTATTACGTTAATATAATACTAATATACAATGGTGTATAAGTACGGAGCGGTTATATATCTACTCCTGTATATTCTCCGCTTTAAACTGCCAAAAGACTAATCATACTTTTGTAGATCATCATTTTGACTATATAATTTTTCTGGCTATTTTAATAATTTCATTTAGTTTTTCGTTTGAGTGCTTAGTAAGCATAAAATTGATAGGTTATTTGGTGATATAAAAAGCAACGAATGACTGACAGTAAAAAGACCAAAATCATTTCATCCCGAACCGAAACTGGAGTTTATTAGCTCGGAAGAAAACATTCTTTGATTTGTGTTTTATTACCAAAAAAATTATTTATAAAAACCCACATCTTTCAAATTTTTTTGTTTTCAAGATGTTTTAGTGAACAATGATCGTGTTTTACACATGAGAAATTCGATAAGAAACAATTTTGTAGATAGTTTGTTGATGAGGAATAAGTTTTCCTTATTTTTTTATAAGGACTGTTTTTTAATCTTAGACAGTTTTATGAATCTTATATTGCCTCATTTTTCAGCAGCAAATATTCTGATTATGATAAGAAGAAATTCTTATAAATAGTGTTATTTATCTTGGAAGTAATAATATGATGTCAACAATATATAAATATTAAATACTTATATTGATGGCATAATATCGAGAACAATTCCGTGGTTCTATTTCTATTTCTAAAGGAACGCAGGTTTAATCATTATAAAATTTTCTTCTCATTAAATGTTTTGAGAGCAGACACAAAGTAATAGTTGTTTAAGACATAGTTAGAGATATGAAAGATTCACAAATTTTTTTTGTCACTTCAATTGATGCGTATTTACTTCACAGTATGAATTTGAAGTTATCTTTTAAAAATCTTAAATATTACCCAAATTACGGACGTTAAAAATTCTTAATTAAACAAAGGAGATTTGCATAAATGATGTCATACATGTTGTTATAGTGATTATACATAGGGATTATTATACGATAAGAGATCCTATGAAATGATTTGATTGTGCATAAAAATGTTATATTAATTACATTAATATTCAAAAATTTTGTTGTGCAATTTTCCTATAGAAAATGAACGGTTATTGTAGATGCACCCATAAAACTTTTTTTGCAAGAAAGAGAAAATAATCTTTAAAAGCTTATAACTAATACTGTTTCTAATTCGATTGAAGTTATAGAAGCATGTGCCACATGTGCGTTGTTTTCGATTGCATATACGAATTTATACATAAATACGACTATCATAGATTCATCAAATATAATCCTTATTGAAAATTTTTATTTACGATGCCATAAAATTTATTGACATTCTAACGTTTACATTTAACTTTCGTTATCGTTTATTCACGCGGATATAATGTTCAACATTTATTTTGTGAAATAGATATGTTTTCAACATATGTTATTGTCAGTATATGAAAACTACATTTTTAGATTTTCTTGCGCGGATTATTTGTATGTAAACGGAAATTCTCTCTTATGGAACCTTGATTGGAAACCAGATTCTCACAGTTAAAAATAATTCACAACTTAGTAATTTCAAATCAAAAGATTTGACACCAGATTTGAGAATTTAAATTTCACAAAGTGAATAATTTACGACCAGATACCAAGACCAAGGTTTTATAATAACTTTCTCTAATTTGTAATTTAAATTCAGAAATTTCTCACAGTTAAAAATAATTCATAAATTGGTAATTTAAAATCAAAAGATTTTCATTCATAAAAACTCGAAAGTTTGTTTGTAGATCAATGACGTAATTAACCGAATTTCTTTTTAGTGGTATTATTGTCTTGTCGATTGATCATAAATAAATTTGTTTCACATTGTAGTAGGTCCAAAGTTTTTATTTTAGTTTCTAAACGATTTCGCCATGGTATGCATATATGCAGTGTGCGAATGTACGTACATCTTTCATAAAGTTTCTAACTAGTGTATGGAATTGTTAAATATATGAATGAAAACTTCAAATTAGAATAAATAACAAAAGTTCTATTTCATAAAACTTTTATTAAAGGGTTCGGCAGTATTTCATTCCTATAATTTAATATCAAGTACAAATGTGAACGTTTGGAATCTACTGCCCGATAAATGGCAGCCTCGGCACGATTTCTAAAGTAATTCATTTTTTTTTTTCATAATTGTGAAATAATTTCTTCAATGAATCGTTTTTTCTTAAACTCTGGAAAGAATTAATGTGGATCATTTTTAATTTCAAATTAAATCTATAAATAATTTTCGTGTAACCGATTACTTTTCGAAGTCGGAGCCAGGAATCAATTTTCAGCAACAATATGATTGGAGCTGAATTCGAAAGGTAATTAGCCTCAAGAGAATCGATTCTGTTTTTGGACAGATATTTTTTCTTCAAAATTTTATGGGACCAACGCGGAAGTACATCCTATCGTATGAAAAACATTCCGCATCGGTTTGAAGCCAAATGATACAGTTCTGATGTAAAAAAATATTTAAAAAAACAAATGAATTGGGAATTTCTTCCTTGTATATTTTGTACAATTCCTTTTTTGTAATTTTGTACATGTTGAAACATTAGAATTACGGTAGATATTCACCTTTAATTTAAGACGGTTAACAATTCTAATAAATTTATCTCACTTAAAAACGGAACCTTTAAATTGAATGTGAAAATTCATGCTCAACTAATTTTATTGTTAGATATTATGTTAATAGTAACGATGATATATATTTAAACAACGGAAATAACTTACCTCGAAAGTTATGATCAAAATATAATGTAGTAGGAACTATTTAGTTCAGAAAATTTATACGAAAATTCATTGTGTCGACATATCTAACATGATGCTATACATAGAATGTCTAAGAAAACTGATTGAGACAAAGCGGTGGTTATCAACACGAAGTGCCGATATAAATCAGATTAAAAGAAAAAATTTCATTTCGTCGATCGTCTTTCGATAAAATGTGAAAAATATTTCGAATTTTCTGTAATAATAACTAAGAAATTAAATGTCTCAATCATCAAATGCCTTTTTATAAAAGTTTATTGTTTGCAATATTTTTTATTGTTAATATTCCTTTTTTGTAGTTTCTCAAAAGTATTATCAAAATTTCGTTTTAATTGTCTTAGAGCTTGTGGGAAATTAAGAGCTTGTGGGAGTAACGTTCTTTCTGTAATGTTGCAATTTTTTCAGTGATGAATCGTAGAATGGGAAATACAGAAATCACGTTTCGGCAGGCATCAGTCCTACATATCAGCTTTTACGCGTTTGAAAATGGTGAGAATTGAGTTGGGTCAAAACGGTGTGGAAATAAAAGTTTTAAATAAAAGTAGTTGATCATGAAAAAATTACATGGAAAACAAAATGTAGTATCATGTAAATTATTGATATACATAGCGCTTAAACCAAAAATTTATTGATAAATCGGATGTCTATAATTTATTTTATCTATCACAATAATGGATTTAAAACTAGAGATTTTAAGTAAAACATCGAAGCACATAATGAAATTAGCTGAGAAGGATTTTATTGACTAATGTGCCTTTTTTAAGTGTTTCTTATATTGATTTATCAACACGAATGTGTGGTTTAATTTATTACTAACTTCTGTACGAAGTGTATCTTAGGTTTGCGGAAGTTTTCCTTCGTAGACTTACAATACACAAATATTAGCAAATATTTTGAATGTTATAGCACGAAATATCAGCAAACTTTAGGTTTATATTTGTTGAAAGTTAGAAATCAAAATCATCTTACCGTGTTCTGCTAAGAATGAGTTTTAAATCAAGGAATATTGCGTATTAAGATTTTAGTTAGGCTATGCTCTTAAAACAAATTTCACTTCATTTTCGAGTGTGGAAGAAACGATAATTTAGAACATTCTGTATATTGATGATAATAATATGGTGACATAATACAATGATAAAATACAACATTGTACATTGCAACATACATACATTGTAGCGTACAATGTTGATTGTTATAATAAGTTAAGCTTTTATAAATAGAATTGGAATTTAAGTGAAGCATTTTGTAAGAAGAAAATAGATCTATTGTATCAGAAAACTAAATTTGTATCTTTACTTTTGTAAATGAGGGTTATAAACTTGACTTATACAATATTATTTTACGACACACACATACAGACTCGACTAACGCACAGACAAATATATATATATATATCTATATATATATATATATATATATATATATATATATATACATATATATATATATATATATATATATATATATTTATGTGTGTGTGTATGTATTGGGAATTGTTATTGTGTCTATTGTGGTAATAGAGCCTAGCTAGTAGTTTACCTCTATGTGTGGCCTAATGTTGCAATAGAAGTTTTGATTTTGAGGAGCAATTATGCAAAATTAAAAATTTTTTGCAAGCGGTTCTATTTTGTTTAAAAAATTTTTAATTTAGAGTGTTTCATGTAACCACGAAAAATTTTTCTTTTGGAGAATTTTAATCATTAAAAATAATTTTTGCTCCTACCCTCCAGGGACATTATTCTGGTTTTCTTATCATGTTTCCTTAGGATATCTCGTTTCTAACAAAAAAGAGTAATTAAAATGGGTTCATAAACGACGAAGTTATCTGCGCACAACAACAACACACATATCGCTAAAAATGGTTTTTGCCCCTTTAATACCCTTAGGGACATCAGATCTGGACCAAATTGAAATAAGAAATCGGAAAGCACTTGTTTTCAAATAAAAAACGAATCATCAAAATCGGTTCACATAGTCAAAAGTGCATGAATAAAAAGAAATATTACTCCGTGCCCTCAATTACCTTTCTGAGTCGACACGAACCAATCAACTTTTTAGCTAAGGATAAGATTGGCTCCGACTTCGAAAGGTGTCTTGTGGTCAATAACAATTGATTTTACCTTACTAGGTAAAGTTAAGGCAAGAATGTTACCCATGTAGTAGTTTACAACAAATATTTTATGCCAAATATCGAACATGTTTATTAAAGATACGAGTTTGTTTGATTTTTTTTTTCATATAAAGAAAATTTATCATGTTTATGGAGGAAATGTGTGGTTTATGTTTTCAGTAAATTTTTATTGAAAATGAATGATACTCCAAATTGTGTTTGTATGCTTGTGATTTGATAATTTATAGTTTGATTTATAGTTTGATAATTGTTTATAATATTGTCAAAGCTCGTAAAATCTTAGATTAAAAATCCTTTCTCCTGTAAAACCTTTTAATTAGTACAGCTGACCATCAATATATCATATAATTTATCAATACTGTAATTGAAAGATAGTACACATTGAAATCAGTCCATACCAGCCGTAGATCGAACCCGGGAAAATATTCGTTTTGTGAAATAGTCAAATATCACCTTGCCGATATATGTTTTTAATATTTTATTGAAAAAACAGTAAAAAAAACTTTCCATTAATGTTAGTTAAATGAGAATATTGGATTTTCGATATGTTTTCCTTTCGTGTTGCTTTTCATCGATACACTAAACTCTTATTTTAATCCTTTATCTTACCATAGATTTAAATTTGTTCGTCGATAATGTACTTTTTTTAATTATTTTTAAAAATTATTAAAAACAAAATGGAGTTTTTAAATGTGTTACAGTAAATTCTTGATTATTGAGTAATAACTAATGCAATTTTTAGATTGAATTGAATATTCTGTCGTTTAGAAAGCTTTTTTCTTTTTATAATTCTGACCTGAAAATCGAGATATTTAATTGTTAAATTTTTATTCTTTTAAGAGTAAATTTTGATAACGAAAATTGCAAATTGACTTTTATACAAAATAGACGCTTGACTTTAACTACAGAAATTAATCATAAAAAGCGAAAGTTGGTTAGAAAATTAAAAATTAACAAACCACACTTTATTTATTATATGATTATGAAAAGTACAAGCAGAAATCTGTTATTAATTCATAGCACTGTTGTAATTTTGTACGTGAGAATAGACAGAAATTGTATTTGGGAAGAATATAATGAATGTAGCAAATAGTAATACTAGAGAAGTTATTCCATTTACAGTACACGAAACAAAATGGATGCAATAAAGTACTTGTGTGTATTAACACGGGAAAGTTCATTTGTACAATTTATTTAGTAGAGATTACACAGTCTTTCTTTGCTCTAAATAAAATGGTACATCTGATAATATATAAGTATACAAATATGAAGTACATCATAAGTTCTTGTTTTTTTGCTGGTATTTTTTCATTTCACATAATTCACTAGTGAGATTCACATCCAACGCAATAATAATAATAATACGTATTACGTATAATAGTGTTGAGAGATTATGTGCAGTGTTCTGGAAAAAATTGTATGAATGTAAGCTTTAAAAACAGATATTGCATTGATGAAAAATTATCCTATTAAATCCTATAGATTTCTACTTCATTCCTATTCAATTTCTATAGGATTGAATAGTACTTTTGTATCAGGGAGAGTTTAAGTGAGGTTTAATTTAAGGCTGAAATATTTCCTTCTTATATTTATCACTTCATAGACAATTGAAAGGTTTTGTTTGTGATTCCATACTTAATTGTTTAACCATAGTTCACTATCAAAAGGCGTAAAGCTAATATGTTGTTGCATAAATAATAGCGCTTTTAAAAATTGCTACTACAAATTCAAATGGTGTCAAACATACATTGCAAAAATACAAAAAAATGTGATTTACACATTTTGAACATTTAAAAGAATAATTTCATTTGTCTTAATTCAATCAATAATTCCGACAATGTAGATGTTGCTTTATGCAGAAACTTACCTGAATGGGAAAATGTCATTACATCGAGATGTTACAATATAATGAGAAAGTTGATAGGAATAATAAATATGTCTAAGCCCATTGGACGTTAATTCTCAAGTGTTTTAAAAATAAATTTATTCAAATAAAATGCTATAACCTATTTACAAATAATATGTGCATATTTTACATTAGGGATTTGACACCATTGTGAATTTAGTAAATCGAATTTTTTTTTTTTATAAATTCATCACAACTGTTTATAATTAAAAGATAACTGGCTATGAAATAAACAATTCTATTCTACCCCTATCTGTTCTTTGTAAAAAATAATATATATGGATTTTATGATTTGATAAATTTATGTAGCCAAAAAAAAACTAACAAATTTGAAATATTTTTTCGAAAAATGTTTAGATTCGCTACAATTTCAGCTCATATTTGTATGAACTTCATATTTGTCTCGACTAAGTATTTTATGGTAAGAAAATGGTATCACCCATCCTCGAAAAATTCAATTCACTTATCAACGATATGGAAATCCATGGATGATGAACAAAAGAGGAATAGGGCCGAAGACATTCCCTACGGTGCTGAGTGTTTTGACTTTCCAAATTTCGGCTACCCAAGATCATTGCATCGTTGAGAAAATTTTCTCTTATTAGTATAATTGAGTATATAGTAAATATAGATATGTATGAAAGATAAATCTGCAAAAAATATTAACATTTGTAAAATTTAGTATAAAAGAACAACCAGACTGGTCTTAAATATAATACATATAATAAGATATAATAGTTTTTGCTACATAAACCATTAAGCGACATATTTTTATATTTTTATGTAAGTTTTAACCTTCATATCTTTTAATTTTTTACAAGTGGGAGAAAGGAAAATGAACGAAACTGATGAAGTACTATTAGTAAAAAAAGACAGGGCTATTTCAATAAAATTCGTCAAGTTTTTATTTTGGAGAGTTTTATAGCAAAATCATTATCTTGTATCTAGAGAAATATTATTACTATCATTTGTGTATGAGATACTTTTTTAAAAAATAACTTAAATTGAGAAAATTGTTTCAATCAAAAGTTTATTCATTTGAATGATTCGATTAATCTCAAGTGTAGTCTTATGTTTAGGAGACTGGTTAATAGGTTAAATGAGAGAAAACTTGCGGTTGAAAAACTTTTTATATAATGCATAACTTGTAATGTTTCAGTAAAAATTAATAGACATTTAATGATTTATACATTGTTTAAATTTTAACAAATATTTTAATATTATTTGGCATCCTGCCCAGAATCACGAAGAAAGCGCAAAAATGCAGTTTTTCACATATTATTATAACTCAAATGTGGTATTGCACTATATCTATTACAATTCGTTATTATATTGCACTATATCTATTACAATTCGTTATATATATAGTAATTAAATTTTTAATTATAATTCTTTCAAGTTTATTAAAATAATATCTGGGCGCACAGGATGAAGTTTTGTATTTAAATTTATTTTCTCTTATTCAAATTAAAAAATATAATTCTTTAATAGAAATCATAAAACGAAATTTTACAAGACTATGTTCGGATACTTGTTGATTATCGGCTAACATTTAGAAATTTCAATAAATTTCAATAGAATGCGAATGGCAATAACGACTTATTTAAGAGGGATCATTATCTATGTAATAAGTACACAGCTTTATATAATATCTTTTAATTTTCGCGTACAAATAACTCAAAAAAATACGGTAAGAAATTCGTTATGTACAATATTGACATGCAAATGTAGGGTTTGCCGAAGAACTTTTCTCAAATTTTGATTTTTACCTTAGAAATTATTTTCGAAAAAACTTCTTCGACAAGCCCCCCGTTTTCATGAAAATATTATGCATAATATTTTTCACATTTGGTTAGGTATTTATAAGAGTGCGTTTATCTCATAAGTAGCAATCTTTCTTAACGAGAACATTTATCATTTTAGGTGGCATATTTATTTTTATCTCTATGAAAGTTATTTGAAGCTTTGGTAATAAATTTTTAGAATTAAAATACAAACACTTAAAATACTGTAAATTGTAGATATTGTACTTGTGGGTAACATCATATTTATCATCACCGGCTGTTGTGTTGTGTTACACGTGAATGGGAGTCATATATATTCAACATAAATACCCTCGACTTGATATATAAATTATATAAAATTATTTTGCGTCCAAAAAATGTATCACAAATTTAAATGACGAAATTTATAACATAGAGAACAAACATATACTTTCACACATTCACTCCTACACCTCCTTACATGAACTCAAATACACCAATACAATACATAAATGACTCATTTGCCGGCGCTGGGAAAAAAAAACTGCAGAAATAAGAATCCTTTATGGAATATAAGAAAACATTTTTGTTTTGATCATCATCAACAGAGTAAATGCCATACCTTTTTCTTTTAGTACAAAATGTTTAAAATAAAATTTAAAAGATATTTAAAGTGACACAAACAATTTTAAATCATTTGTTGGACGTTTCGGTCCTTTTATTGGGACTTCTTCAGCAACTCGAATTTGTTTCGAGTACAACTTTCGCTTGTTTATAATCTTTAATTTTACTTATTAAATTAAAGTTTCTGTAATTTTCACATATTTTTTACTTATATCTTTAATTACGAAATGGGTAACGATAAATTTTAAAATTTGCTTTACCAGATTTAATATTAGAATATATAATAGTGGACGGTGGCGGCCATGCAAATCTTCCATACAATGTACATACTAATATTATACAACTGTTCCATTCATTACAACAGTTTCCTCGCTTGTAATTACATAAATTTTACATTTAAGTTTTCTCTAGGGAAATTTCGTTTAATATTTCTTTTTTTTTTTTTTGCTGTTTGCAATTTACAGTGTACCTCTTGTCAAACCTAGATTAATTATTTCGGCAAGAGAAAAAAGTATATAAAAAAAAGTGGAATTAATAAAATATGTTGTGTAAAGTTTATTAGCTAAGGGAATGAGTTTTTCTTCATCGTTTGTTTTAAAACTGAAATGAATCGTTTTAATTGGACTAATTAATAATTAAAAATTTTTGTTGAATATATTGATCGATGGTTTGTGAATAGGTATTTTCAGGGATTGTACTACCTATATAAATAACTTTTGGGTTAAGTCAAAAATGGAGTTATTCATTAAATTTAATAAATAGTTATATTTTGCTGACAGGACCGAATAATGATTAATTTCTATTAACTATTCAGGATAGATCTTGTTAGAATTTAAATACAACTATTTCAATATTACTTGTTTTGGTTACATTATTATGAAAACTAAAAAATA
>JAEMTY010000362.1:0-25000 GCA_020423425.1 Chrysopa pallens
ATTTACCAAATTAAAAAACTAACGTTCAATGTGAATGCGATATTAAATTTTCAGTTTAACCATTAAATTTAAGTATAAATAAGTTTAACCTTTGAAATTAATATAAATAACATGCTTTAGAATTCAAATGGTGCTCCAAGTACTTGAAAGTAGTAATTCATCGAACAAAATGAGGTTTATGGTATAAAAAGGCGATTTTACACTTGGTTTCTCTGTATCTACCTATGTTTGTTTCGCTGTAACTTACGGACGCCTTATTTGATTTGGACGAAATTTGGTAGACACATTGATCACACTCAAGTAATTCAAAGTATAGTTTTTTTTACTAAAAATACCAACTTTTTATTTAAAAATAAATAAAATTTAATACCGTTTTCAATCACGGAACCAAACATACATAAAAATCATAAAATACATTTTTAGAACTATTATTTATAATATTCAAAATTAAGGGTCAGAAAGGAATAATATTACATTTAAGCATTTTTATAATTTAATATAGGCCTACATATGTAAATTTCAACATTTTGAAGGGCGAGTTTTCTTTACTTTCGATTTATTCTGAAAATACTGAAAGGGAAGTACTTAGTTTCGGTCGACACTCAAAAACGTATCCCCGAAATGCAGATGATTTTTTAAACTTAGGTGACAAACTGGTAATTGTTCCTTATTCAAAGACATTAATTACACACGCAAATAGACTAACTATTCACTATTTTTACAATATTTAAATAAAAATAAAATTAAAATATATTTAAATGATTAAATGTTATATTACTGTCATAGATATGATAAAATAACTGTGGTTAACCTGTTTATTTTTGAAAATTTTGATTTTATTTGGTTTTTTGATATTTCTCTGCATACTAACTGCCGTATATGCAATTAAGGCCTCTGTTGTTAGTCGTGAAAAGGTCTTAATTTGATTTTTAATTACTAATTTGATTAACGCGAATATACCAGAGTAGATAATTTTTGAAAGGGAAAACAATTATAGTAGAATGAAACTAATTGGAAATGGAAGATAATGTGATAAAAATGAAAGGAAAAATAAATTACGGGCGATCTGAGTTTGGGGAGAAGGAGGGGGTGTTTTTAAAGGTGAACCACGATTTATTTCGATTTCCGGCAAGACTACAAGTCGTATGAAAAAAGATAAATTGCAAAGTTGTAGGTAATAAAAAGATCTACAACTTTTGTACTCACACTTTTTTCACATAACCTCAAAATTTAGGTGAAAAATTCAAAGAACCAAACTTTTTATTTTTATCTTTTACAAAAAAAAATTTTTTTTTCCACGAAAACTTACCTTTTTATGTTTCAAGTATACTGTAATTTTTTGGATTTAAAATAATTATTTTTTCACCTTATTTTGAATAAATATCGAAAAAGCACCTTAATTTTTAATCGAAAAATTTTGAGGTTATGTGACAAAAGTGTAAATACAATAGTTGTAGATCTTTTTATTACCTACAAGTTTACCATCTAACTTTTTTCCATAGGTATTGTAGTTTCGCCGTAAATCAAAATAAATTGTGTTTTACCCTTAAAAACTCACCCCTCCTACTTCCCGAACTCAGATGACCCGTAATTTATTTTTCCTTTCATTTTTATCATATTATCTTGCGTTTCTAATGGGTTTCATCCTCCTATAATTTTCTTCCACTTTTTACCATTTTTTAAGGCTTCTACCTTGGTCTAAAAAAATAAAATAATATTTTCACAACTCCATATAAATAGTAAAAAGAAAATAACAGAATCAATTTTTTTTAAATAAAACTTTTCAAATCATTGTTTCAAAATTTACTGTTGGTGACTATCAATTGTTGATATTTTGCCAAATGAGTTTATAACTCTATTAGTCTTTTGCTGTATTAACTATGTTTCAAAACAAATATCAATATGCCGGTCAGCAAAATATAATGTCATCAATAAAGTATATGTTTATCATATTTTAATAACGTCATATCGTATTGGCCGGCGTGCCGACTGTGTTTTGAAACATGGCTAATATCTTAAGAAATCTCTAGAACCAGTGAAACTGAAATCTAGTATACTATATGATTTCTATGAGTATACTCTAGAATCATGAATGTTACATTGTAATGTCATCACGGATAGGAAAACCTATCTACTGAAATATATACGAATTTATTATTCTTTTGTTAAATACTAATTTTAAAAAAATTTAAAAGTTTGTAAATCAAAGTGCTGTTACATAAACGTGTAAAAAGATATTAGTGAATTGTTAGAAAATTTTGTATTGTCATTTTGTCTTTATTTTTGAGTGATAAAATGTCTCACCATACAATGTCAGATAGTAAAAAAGGAAAAAATACTTTAAGATTTAAGGTTGGAAGATTGAAAATTTATATATTTCCTTTAGGTTAAATACAATAAATTTTATGATTTTAGGCACCATTATCACCTACACCAGTTGTCGATATATCTGATGACGAATTGGTGTCAATATCAGTTAAAGACTTGAATCGTCATTTAAAACTACGGGGACTTACAAGAGAAGAAATTGTTCGTATGAAACAGCGAAGACGAACATTGAAAAACCGTGGATACGCAGCTTCTTGTCGAATAAAGAGGATAGAGCAAAAAGACGAATTGGAGTCTGAAAAGACACAGGTTCTTGGTGTAATTTAATTTTTATTTTTGTCTATCGTAAAATGAATTAGAATATTTCAGAAAATATATTTCATTATTTTAAATGAATAACAATTAGAATTCTAAATTATACTGCAGTGTGGATTTTAGATAATTTTTGCCGAGAGACCCGATAATTTCAAGGGTTAAGATGTGTGATTTTACGTTTTCCACAAACTTCACTCAAACTACATTTATAATTTTTGTTAAATAATGTAAGATTTGCTGACCGTAGCAATGTTTTGAAACGGAAAAACACGAAATTTATAGTTTTTTTTTTCTAAATTAAGTCTGATTTTTATGCTAACCCGTACTAAGAGATAAGACTGAACAAGGCATTGTTTTAAAGAATGTAGAATGGCACAATCACTGTTATGTGATTTATCGTAAATTTATTCAAGGAATATTATTATTTATTCAAGAAAAGAAGAATCACAATAGTTTCTTTCCGAGGTAGATCATATAAAAAAAGAGCTGCGATTAGTTCGTTAAACAAGCCGTGAATAACTTTTAATATTAATTTTTACAAAGTCTAAAATGTCTTAGAATTTGAGATACGTAAATTTCAAAACCACCTTAAAATATAAGCATCTATGAGGTTGGCTTTAAAATAGTTGGCTGCTGTCTAAAAGTAATAAATGATTATGCTTACATCAGCTTGACACAGAAAACTAGCTAATAAAACAACATTGACCAAAAAATAATTCATTGTTCGATTGGATTTTACCAATTTATTTTTAAAGTATTTTTTAATTTAATTGACATTTTTGTATCTAGGAATGGAGGGATATGGAAATCATGCAAGAAGAAACAACTCGAATTCAAGAAGAAGTTCAAAATTACAGGATACGTTTTGAAGTTTTAAAAAAATTTGCTATTCTAAATAAAGTTCCATTACCACCTGAATTAACAGTAATTTAGGTTACTCTTGTAATTAACTAATAATAAGAATTAATTTAGATAAATAGTCTATTATCAAATGTAAAAGTGTAGGATTTTTGGTGGGGAAACTTATTTCAATTTGTTCTTTATCCTGAAGAAATATAATTTCGATATTAGTACTTCTAAAAATGATATATTTGAGTTCTGGGCGCAAAAAATAATAATTACAATTTTTTAATACAGGTAGTCATAAATAAACTTTGAATAGCGCAAATCTTTTTTTCAGATCCTTAGCTTTTAATATTCGTTCATAACTTATATATAGATATTTATATTATGCACTTGGGAGCCTAATTTTGAACATTTGATAAAAGCTTTTTGCAATGTACTTTTAAATTAGTTATTAAAAAATATCTTGCCATCCATTCCAAGTATATTTATAATTTGTAAATACATACTTGTAGTATAAGAGAAACTTGCTAATAGTTTCGATTTTTTTTATTTATTCGCAAAATCAATAGACTTATAGGATAATTTTTAATAAATAAATAATATTTTAAATGTACAATTATAATTCGATTAGAAAGAACTTAAATAAAATGTGATGGAGTCGTTTGTAATTTTCATAATATATTTTGTAATATTAAAATTTTTAATTATAATGTAACAAAGCATAAATTATTTTTTTTTTACGTTTACATAGATATTAATAATATAGACTAATAGATATTAATAATACTGCAATACATTAAAATATATTTTAATATTCGTATATTGGTATAAGGTGGTATAAACTGTTTAATAAGAATGGGCTTTCTTTCAGTTAAGAGCACTAGAGCTTTAAATTTTAGTAATACGAGATCATTAAATTTTTTATATTAAAGAATTTATCCACTCTTTTATACATACAATGAATCTATATATAAAATTATCTTTCAGTCGGTTCAATTGAATTATTTATCAATAATCGTATCAATAATGATACAACTTTAATGTTAATACTATTACCCAACAATCTGTAACGTTGTTTTGTTGTAATAGAAGGTGGAAAGTTAAACTTTTCTGGGAAACACATTAATCTTGAAATTTCCTTTGGAGTAAAATATCTTAATTGTAATGTTTGCAAATTTTCAATAGACGCACCAGTATCTTTGGCTTCCTTTAGAATTTTGTTTGCTTCCTGTTCACTAATTGGACAGAAAACGCTTCCGGTTCCATCTAAATACCGTCCATAAGCTTTTGTGAAACAACAGGATCTATTAGAATCTTTGTAACATATGTCTAATACTTTTATGTATTTACTTAATTGCTTTTCTTTTAGTTCGTAATCGTTTACTGTAATGTCTTCTAATATATCTCTTAATTGAAATGGGTTCACCGGGTTGATATTCAAATTCGTTTTCTTTAAAAAAAATATAATTTCTTAGTTTTTTATAATGAATGTTATTTATATAACTCAGGATCTATATTTAACTCAGTTCGTTTGTGAGATAGTGCATAGAAAATAAATAGTTTTTATAAGAAGACCACAAAACTTTGAGATTGCAGTTTGTACATTACATTATTTATATGAATTTAAATTTCTCTGTTCGAACGATTATTACATTTATTTGTATACAACATTGACATCAATTTTATATACTATAATTAATTAGATAAATTAAGATTGCAAGGATCAATTTTATTATTTTTTCAGTTGAAATGTATTTCTTTAACAACGCTTTTCGTACATTTATTATGACTACATCAGGTTCTGTGGAATATATTAATATTAGTATACAAGATAATAATTAAATTCTATACAAATTGTGAAATTTCATAATAATATATGTAAACATAAAATGTAAAAATGAATAGTCAAACGATTGGAAATATATCATACCTCAAAATTAAAAGTACAACATTTACGTAATTTTACAATTTGTATAGAATTTAATTATTTCTTGCTTATTGATGATACTATGTTCCACAGAATCTGATATCATAATAAATGTACGAAACGCGTTATTAAAGATATAAATTTCAACTAAAAAAATAGTAAAACTGATCCGTACAACATCAATCTATTAAATTAATTAAAAATTATGGATCTGAATTTAGTCAAATACTTACTATAATGTTTGGCGTGAAATCATTTTCCACTGCATTTTTCTTCGCTAAACAATAATACCGGTGTCTCGAATTTGGTACACCAAATTGAGAAGGAGATAGTATATATTCTTGATAAATAAAATTTGCGTCTTCTAAAGTCTTTTTTAAAAAATCTCTGGTTTTTGATTTCTCAAATCCTTTAACGTTTTCTATTAAAATGTAATTGAGATCTTCTAAATCTTTGATCATTGATAAAATATGAATAAATGAATCAGATCTAGGATCCTCATCGTCGCCAAAATTACCATTTCTTGTAAAAGGTTGACATGGTGGAGACATTAAAATTAAATTGATTTTCATCTTATTTAAGATATTAGCTGTTAGACCTTGAATATTGCGGCCGGATAAAGTAGTGTCTGGGAAATTATACTTGTACACTTCATTGGCAATTGGATTAATTTCAGCTGCCATAGAAATGCATCCCTCGATTCCAGATTCTATAGATTTTAAATTATAAAAATAATTATTTTTATTTTATCAATAGGATCTTAATTGTAGACTGGCTAACATGTATTAAAGGGGGATCACGTGATGTTATTTTTATAAATAACGCAAGAAAAAGAACACAAGCAAAATTTTATCAACGTCATCATCATGCTACCTGATGCTACCCAACATAACAAAGAAACGTGAGCCGGATATTTTATAAGATATTCGGTTGATTTTTTCCATGTGCATGTTAAGGTTAAATTATTATTCAAAATATAAAAAAAAATTATTAATTTAAAGGAGAAAGTTTCCGTAGGAATAATACGAAGAATATTTTGGCAAATGACGTCACCCTGTCTATTCTATTATCTATGAATAAAATTCCTGTCTATGTCTTGCTGTCTAAGTGGTGACCAGTGCATTGAATTCAAAAACTTGTGTTGTATTTTATGCTTTATTGATATTAAATACAATTTATGATTCATTTTATGGCTCACCATCAGTATTTAACAAAATTGTGATAAACTTTTATTAAATAAACAGATTTTGAAATAAAGAAGATAAACAAAAATGTGATAAAATTGAAAAGACTAAATAGTTTACAAAACATGTTTAAATTGGTTTTAACCGCAGCAATTTTAAATATTTTACGTAGTTTGCAGATACTAGATTTTTCTAAAGAAATAATATTTTACCTTCAAATGCAAAATGCATTCCACCGATTCCACTATACAGCTCTAAAACTTTCATTATAAATAAAATTGAAATAAATTAATGTATTTTTTCTTGACAAAAAAACCCACATTGACGTATTCTACTGTTGTTTGAGTTATGAGTATGACCATAGTACGACGTAAAAATATGAAGTTTTGACATTTGTACAGTATGAAAGAAATATTAAATCCATCATATTTAAGTGTCTTTTACAACGTAATTAGTGCTATTATATACCAATTTGAATAAAACAAATAAATAAAGTGATTTAATTAAAATTTATTTAAAATCAAGTGATGTTTTAAAAATTTTATAATTTAACCTAAATGCCAAACAAATTTTGTATTTAAAAAATGTTTCGAAGTCGTAGCTGGTTTGGTGGGGGGTGGGGTCGCCCCAAAAATTTACATTCTTTGGAACATTTGAAGTATTTATATAATGTAATGGCCCGAAATCAAACGGTTTCAGAACATAATCGAAGTCTACTTGTAGAATCATTACGAAGCATTGCGGAAATTCTTATTTGGGGTGATCAAAATGATTCTTCGGTTTTTGAGTATGTTAATAAGTTATTTGTGAATGAAAATATTTACAATTTTAATTTTAATTTTTTTTACAGTTTCTTTTTGGAGAAAAATATGTTATCATTTTTTTTACGAATTATGGGACAACGGAGCGGTGGTTCCAGCTATGTTTGTGTTCAGTTATTGCAAACACTTAATATTTTATTTGAAAATATACGAAATGAAACTTCATTATGTATGATTCATTAATTTAGTATTACAATTCGTTAATGGAATATAATGCATTTTTAAAAAGGTTGTTAGTTGCGCTCATGGAAAATAAAGCCAGAGTTAAATACGTAGCTAAAATTTATCAATGAATTTAATTGCTTCGTACCATGGACATTTATTAGTTAACTATGAATTTTTAAGAAGCTGTCGATATTGAACTGAAATAAAACATAATTCCGAGTTTTAAGCTTAAAATACCTTAAATTATTTGTAAAATCTTTTTTTTTTTGTGTAAGCACGTGAAGTGTCCTCAAAAGACACAATTCTAAATCTTCAAAAAAAAAAAAAAAAAATTATATATCAAAATCTTATACTCTTAATTATGGCATCCGAAAAATATTCCAGCATTAGAATTGGATTTAAAAAAATTTGACGAAAATGTATTATATACTTTATCAAAATGGGATAAATATAATCTGAGTATAATAATTAATCCTATTTTTCAATTTCAGATTACTTACTGTCCAATAATCATGTAAATTCAATAATTGTGCATAAGTTTGATTTCTCTGATGAAGAGGTAATGGCGTACTACATATCATTTTTAAAAACTCTCAGTTTGAAACTCAATGCGCATACAATTCATTTTTTCTATAATGAGGTAATGTGTGTATAATATAAAACAATATTATTCAATTTTGAATATGTTCTATAAGAGGGTAAGGAGGATCAAAATATCTAGATGTAAGGGATTCAACTGCGATTTCTCATGGTTTTCTCATTATTATTAAACTTTGAATTTTAATGAATAATATTTGTACATAAATCGTAAACTACCTTACTCTAGTTCTTTAAATGGTCTTCTCCACCCTTATTTGTTGAATGAATAATCTTACAGCATAGTCAAATTTTGAATAAATATTAAGTTTTTAATTTTTAATTTTAGCATACTAATGATTTTCCACTTTATACGGAAGCAATAAAATTTTTTAATCATTCTGAATCAATGGTACGAATTGCCGTACGTACTCTTACGCTTAATGTTTATCGTGTAGAAGATACTTCGATGCTTAAATTTATACGAGATCGTACAGCTGCACCTTACTTTAGTAACTTGGTTTGGTTTATAGGAAAACATGTACTAGAATTGGATAATTGTATTCGATATGACGCTGAGTAAGTATTTTCACTATTTTGAAAGATTATATTTGTTTTGAACGCAATGGTTATGGGAGATTACTACTAAGATTTCGGCGCCATAATAGCAAAAATATAAACAATTCATAATTACAATCAGCTGACTGTTCTTTTATAGACTACAAAAATGCGATTAATTATTGTAATTTATTGTACATTACACACTATTATGAAAGACACCGTTTCTTTAAATTTTTATGTCTATGATGTGTATTTGTTGTGTAATTCTAAACAGTTTTTAATTTTACCGGTAGTTACAGTCTTTCTTAGCATAAATGTCTAATAGCAACTTCTTAATTTATAGAAATTATAAAGTTATTAGCCAACAAAGTGTGATAGATGCGACTTGTTCAATTAAAAATAATGTAATCGAATGCAAGTATTATATATAGATCTCTATATCTCTATATAGAACGTTACAGCTATTCTCAATTAGAAATATGAATAATAATTCTTATGATTTAGGTTAATGATATAATTTTTTTGCAGCCATCAATCACAAAACCGTTTATCCGATCTAGTTGCAGAACACTTGGATCACCTCCACTACCTAAATGATATTCTCTGCTTAAATATAACAGATTTAAATCAAGTATTAACTGAACATTTATTACATAAACTACTCATTCCACTCTACATATACTCACTAATAAGTATAAATACAGTAAGTTATATAACAAGTACAGCATTTAATGATTTATCATTAGCTAATAATGAGGATATGGCATCATTATCAAGAATGTCACCACAACGGATATTTTCAACTGATTCAACAAATTGTGATACATCACATAACAATACAAACTCAAATCCACGTGTGTCATCAATTGTTTCATTATTTTTATTATCACAAGTATTTTTAATAATAACGCATGCGCCGTTAGTACATTCATTAGCATGGATTATATTAAATGCGGATGCAAGTGTTTTTAAATATGGTGCTTCAAAAATATTAGAATCATATGAAAATCAAAAGATCATAGACATTCCCCAAAATAGTGAAAATGATGAGACTATTGAAACAGAATCAAAGAGTGAAGTAAATAATGGTGATGATAAAATAGAAACTACCATAATGTTAGATGATGAAAATAGTACAAAGATAATTAGTCAAAATATTACTGATGAAGAGAAAGAGCTATTAGCATCAAGTCCAGAACTTGCACAAGCCACAACATCTGATACTATTGTTACAATCGTATCTGTTGTGCCAAGTACTAGTGATAAGGATATTTTTGAAAATAAACAGAAACCCTTTTTGGAGACTGTGTTAAATGCCTTAGATGTTACTGAAAATGATTATTCTGCCTTGTTTGCATTGTGCTTACTTTATGCTTTAGCTAATAATCGAGGTAAGTTTATTAATAATAAATTTTAGATATATTTTCGATTATAATAAGATTATATTGCATATAAGTAGTTCAAAAAATTTGAACGTGCCAAAGAAAGGTAGCGCTATTTCTTGGTTTTCAGATTTGAAGTTTATTTTTGCAAGTAATAAAAATCTCTAATCCAAAAATGTGTAATTTTCGAAAATTTTGGAAATGGTTTAAATTTTAATTAAAAGACTTCCCTAAAATTGAATCTTAAAAAATTAATGATGCTAGTATGATGATATATCATTTAACTCATTTTATAAAAGTTTTGTACTAAAATTTTTATTTAGAATATAGTAAATTATTTATTTGGAAAAACAAATAAATTGAGACTTAATAAATCTTTAAAATGTGTTGGACTTGGAAACCAATGCTGTTTAATCGATATTTTGTTCATATTTTCATTTGGTTTTTTTTTTAATAAATCGATATTTCCCAATAGATACAATAATTGTTTGACTATAGCCACTTAGAAACAGTTATTATTTGATTGATATTTTATTCATATCTAATGAATTTTTGTTAAATCGACAATAATTTTTAAAGTATAAAATAAATGTTTAAAATCTCAAAATATTAAAAAATTTATTGACAATTTAAAATGCGCGTCCCTCCCACAATTAATAAAAACACGTTAACATGTTATTTAAATTCCAACATTGTTGATAAAAAATCAAAATTAAATGCTGAAAATTTAGATTGGGATAAAAATATACCATTAAAATTAAGTGAACTATGTGTAAAAGTACTTTCTCAGGAGTTTTCCAAAAGACCAAATATTTTTAAATTATTAATGTGTTTTAATAAATGTTTGTTATTGGAAGATTTATCAAATGATGTGCCATTGGAAATAACTATACCATTAATTGATAATGATCTATATTGGAAAAAATGTTTTGTGGAACGTTGGCCAAATGTAAATCCTGATAGAAAGTTAGATCATTTGATATTTGAAACTGTTTATCCATTATGGCTAAATAACGCTTTTGAATTTAACAAAACAGAATCAACAGATTCCGAATTATCACTTTCCGAATTTAATATCATTCAAATAAGTCAACGATCTGAAATTTGTGAAGTTGCTGATTTTTATCTTGAAAATTTTAAAAGTTGGCGTACATGTTATTTAGAAGCCCACCTGCAAGAATATATTGAAAAATTACCACCTGAAAACTATGACCTCGACGAAATACGTAAAATTTCTAAACTTTGCAAACCGTTTATAATTAGTTTACACTTAAAACAATTGAAAGTTTCAAATCAGCCTGTTTATCATCATATTTCTTTAGGTGCTCTAATTAGTTATTTGAGTAATCTCACTGAGTTGTCGATTCATTTTGGAGAAAAAAATTTAGGATTAAATTTTACATTTAATAAATTTAGTGTCTCAAACGAAGATTGTCATCAATTAGGATTAGCGGTTGGTAAATCGAATATAAAAATATTTCGAATTGAACGATCGAGTATTACATGCGATAAGTTAATTTTGTTACTTGAAGGGTTAAATTTAAATAAAAAACTACAAGTCATTGATTTTTCTCATTGTAAAATTGGGGATAAAGGAGCAGAAGCTCTTGCAACTTTTATTTCAGAACATTCCAAATTACATACAGTAATTCTGACAAACAATTGTATTGGAGTTAACGGAGCAAAAGCGTTTGCTGATGTATTTATTTTAAACGGAGCATTTATGAAAATTGTAAATTTTTATATTAATTTGAATGCAATTGCAGATGAAGGTTCCGAAGTTTTAGCAAATGCTTTAACTTCCGGTGGAAAATCATTGCGTTATTTAAATTTATCCGCATGTTGCATAACAGAAAATTGTACAGCAATTGGAAGAATGATAAGTCACAATAATACCCTAATTGAAATGGATTTAAGTAATAATGATTTAAACTCTAAAGTTGGATATGCTATAGTAAACGGTTTGAAAACAAATAAGTCACTCGAAAAAATAGATTTAAGATTAAGTAACGTTCCAATTGATATTGAAATATTAATACAGCAAATTTTAGAAAAAAATCGTCAAATCAAACATTCCGAAGCTACTAGAGGTCGGTTTAGATTTAAAAGTGATCAAGAAATTGTTGAAGTAATGAGAAAATTACATTTAAAAAAATGGCAAAAAATTGCTCGATCTGTGAGGGTAAAAAGTGTAGTTGCTTTAACAACTCCAAAATGTTCAGTGGGAGATATTTTGGACCATGCTTCTCAATCGAGGGATGATTAAATTAATTTATTTCAAAATCGTATTTATTAGAAATTTAAGTAAAAAATAAATTTATAGTATTATTTTTAATTTTTATTTGCTATCTTTGTGGAATTTAACAGAAGGTAAACATTTTTTAATCAATATATTAAATGATATATTATATCTAGAACATAAGGGCTGTAAAATTTGTGTTATTCATATATATTTTCTTATTAAGGGATCTTATCTTAATTTACAAAAATATATTTGTTTAATTTAAACGTGTTTGGAAATTTTTTTGGTTCAGGAATGACATGCTTTAAGCTTTTAAACCTTTAAGTCATCTATTTTATAAATTTTGTTTCAAAATAACAATAATTGGAGAATTAATCTCTCAAGATATTTATATTTTTATTATGTTTCTGCAGAGGTACCCATGTATACATTCTTAAATTTTATTTTCAATTAGGTATAAGTCCAGAACTACTTGCACCATTGTTTGGATCTCGAGGAGGAACAGCCTTAGCCGATCGTCTATTAAAAATTATTAGTGCAGCATGTTTACCAACGAGTAAAGTACGTTTAGTAACATTAGCTTTATCATTACGCATATTACAACGAGTTGCATCGTCAATGAAACCAGCACAAAAACAAATTTTAACAGCAGCTAGAGAACAAAGTACTGCTCTGCTGAAAAATTTTTACAAGAGTGAAGAAATATTTTTAGACATGTTTGAGCATGAGTAAGTTTATATTTTTGTAAAGTAACGTAAGAAATACATCTTAATGTTACTGAAACTAAATTAAGAACGCAAAGATTAATTTCGTAGTAATTTTAATTTAAAAAAACCAAATTATTTTTAGAGACTGTTATTAATTATTTTATTAATTTTTTAGACTGTAATATGTTATCATATTATATTTTATTATTAATTGATTAGAGGTGTGAAATTTTTATTTTAAATTATATCTATAATTTATTTTCCAGATATTTTGATATGGCAAAGGGACCATTAAATGTAGAATGGTTGTGCATGGATGCAGCTATCTTATTACCTCCAACAGGGACTCCAATGACTGGGATTGAATTCACAAAGCGATTACCTTGTGGCGAAGTTCGTATATCTTTATCTTATCTTTTATTATTGAATTTGATTGGAAATTTATTTTGTAGGTTGAAAGAGCTCGACGTGCAATTCGTGTATTTTTTTTGGTCCGTGATTTGTCCATGAAGTTAAATGATGAACCAGAAACTCATCTTCCTCTAACAAATCCTCAAGATTGCGTGCAAGTTAATCAAAAATTAGATTTAAGTATGTTATTGTAATTGTTTTTTGTAATATGAATAATAATTAAATTGGAATAATTAAATTTTTAGATAATAGTGATTTAATTGGATGTACAGTTGTTTTAAAAGATGGTACAAAATTAAGAAGATTTTTGGTGATAGATACATTTCAATTGATATTAGTGGAACCAGATAGTAAAAAATTGGGTTGGGGTGTTGCTAAATTAGTTGGATTTTTACAAGATATTGAAGTTCTTGGTGATAAAGATGATTCTAGATGCTTACATATTACAATTCAAAGACCACTACCAAGTACTACGTCCAATAGGGTTCCTTTACTCTCTGCAAAATTCTTATTCGATGATCATATCAGATGTATGGCAGCTAAACAACGATTAACTAAAGTAAATATGATACAAATATATTGCCCTGCAAAATTAGTGACGTACACCTAAAAATTATATTTTTTTTTTCCGAAATTTCAAACGGTGAAAACTTGCATCTTTTAATTTTTAAATTAGAACTAAAAAATTTTTCATATCCTCTTTCGTTTTTATGTAAACTTTAAAATATAAATATTATTTATCAATTTTTATAAATTTTCGAAGGTTTTTATAATAATTTCTGTAAATAAAAGCGATATATTAGCCTATTTCTGTTTAGAAATTACTTTTATGTATGAATGCTTTTTGGTCTAGTTACTTACTTATTGATAATCAAATTTTTTATTGTTTATTTTACTTATCAATATAAATAACAGAAAAAAAATTAAAGGTAATTGAAATTAAAAAATTATACTAAGCAATAGATGAAGTGGAAAATTTTTGAATTTTTGTATTCAATCATAGAAAATTTTTTTAGGTTAACTATATTTGTATTGCAATACTTGACTTATGAAAATACTGGTTAATGTTAAATTTTTTTAGGGTCGTATTAAAGCACGACAGAAAAAAATGCAACAAATAGCCAAGTTATTGGATATTCCTACCGCAGGTGCTCCAATTATTTCATCCGGATTGCTAAGTGGTGTACAAGGGTCCTCTAGCTACTCACCGGGTTTAAATTCTTTAAAGTTAATGAATCGTAGTGGTGCACGTCCAGAAAATAGGGTTTTAGTTCGCCCTGGCTATGCAACGCCGCGACGTGAAAGTTTACCTGGTACTGCTTACAGAATGACTCGCAATGAAGAGGTTAATAAAAATGGAAATCTAACACCTAATTCTAAAGTAAATAAACCTGGTCATTCACGATCGCGAGAAAGTTCTACTACACGCACAAGGTAAACCTTTGTTTCATTTTTGTGGCTATGCATGGAGACAATATAATACGTTCTCTCATTTCTTAAATTATGTATACATGAAATTAACTGATTTGAAATCTTATAACACGTCGCATGTCAAATTTAACCCTTTTAAAAATCACAATTTATTATTCATTGAGTGATCAAGTGGCATTTATTTAATGGTCATTTTTCTAAATTGATTTACATGAGAAAAGTTTTGGTAGGAGTTCTCTTTCTAGAAATATGTAAAAGTGTACTATAACGAAAGATTTTTTTGTAAAATAAAAATCAACCGAAGAAAGAATTTTTTTTATCTTAACGTCGTTTACCTAGATTTAGTCAAAATTATGAAAAATACGATATTGAATAACTGTTTTACGAACATGAGATAAGTACTATTACCTTACGTTCATCGAGCGTTTGTAAATCATTTGGTAAACTAAATGGTTTGCTAACTATAGAAAGAGGAATTTTGAATGAGTAAAAAATTTAAAAGATACGTCTGTAACAAAACAATAGTAAACCAAGTTAAATAAGTAGGAAATAAACTATCTAAAAAAAGTTTTGAAATTCTTGTTTTGGCAAATTAAAATTATTGTCGTTTTCTAGTTTTATTTTGCAGAATACTCTAAAAATAAAGGCAATAGAGGTCGTAAAAAATTAAAAAGACAAAAATATCTACAAGTAAGATCGATTTGGATTTTTTAACAGTATCAGTGAATCTGAAAATTTGTTACTAGTCGATGGTATTTTGTTGTACTGTTTTTTCCTGAATTTTCTTCGATTTTGTCAATGTCTTGAGGGTTCAATACTTCTCGGGTAAAATTGATTATTGATTGGCTAAAATTAAAAGAAGTATATTTTTAAAATAATATATTTGCCAGTTGATCATGTTATGAAAGTTTTAGGCATTATTATTTGAATTTTAAAATCCATTTTTATTCCTGTAGGGACAGTACATTCCATAGAGAATATCCTGCTAGAAGTTCATATTCAGACGAATTACTATACATAGATAGCTTTAATATTTGTAACTTAAATTCATATTAAAATAATTTCTTTAGTATGTTATAACACTTTATTTTTAAATAAATAAATATAAGAATTTTATTTTATTTTATTTTTAATTAGCATGTTTGTGTTTTTCTGTTTCAAACATTTGTTTCAGTCAGTTAGCTACAATAAAGTAATTTTATAAATATTAAATAATGAATTTATTTGAATAATTTCTTTTAAAAAATAAATGGTGATTAGTCATTATTTAAAACTAACAAAAAGTGTAGCTAACTGTCTATGTAGTTTCTCCAGTGATAACTTGTAATACGTTTACAATAATGAAGAAAATAGCAATTTAATGAAAAATAGTATGATTACGTTTTCGCAGGAGGTAACTCTCTTTAATAATGTCTGTGTTTTAAGTTTCATTTTTTTGTCCATAGCTTAATTGAAAATTGTTTATCAAAAAATCAACGAATAATTTCTGTTAAACTATGAAACACATGTATTTATTGAATAGTAAACGTATTTATTGAATAGTATAGAGTGCTGTTAATTTCACATGAGAGCGGTAGTACCGCTTGACTGGGTAATATGTAATGAATTAATTGGACTATTTTTTTTATCAAGTGCAATATTAGTACTGTCTTTGTGCACTATTTTCTGTGCAACGGAAAATATCTAATTACCGATTGAGTTCACAAAATTTGTTTTCCGCACGTAAATTGTAAATAAACAATAGATATTTTCTGCACGGAAAACAGAGCGGAAAAAGAGTACATCACATGGACATGTGATGTACATTATATGGACATTTAAATAATACTAAATAAATTTTATTAGAAAAATAAACCTTGGTAATATTTATATCTTAACCATTGAATTTAAGGTCTCGCGAAGGAAGTCCACGAATGCCAAGACCAAAATCAGAGGAAATACCTCTTGAATTAATCAAACGATCTTCTAATGTAACTGTTCAAGATATACCAATATTACCAAGATCACACACACCACGATATACTTTAGAGACTTTAGGCGAAACAGTCAGTAGTGTGAATTCTGAAGTGTCTGAAGTACAAAATTCAAGTATTACAGAAGTTTCTGAAGAAACTTCATTTATTGCTCAACAACAATCAAATACATCAACATCACGGCCCGGTTCGAGTGCAGGAAGAAGAAAAGGTGCAATTGAAACTGTGTAAACTATTCGAATTTAAGTTTAAGATTATATTTATATAACATAATTTATTGTAATTTTCATAAAGATATGTAAAAAGCAAGTTAATTTTAATTAAAGCTGTTTATTTTATTATCAGTTTGTTCGTTTTTTACTCCTTTTATTTCACATATAAATGCGATCAGAGCGTTTTTTTGTGAAGGAAGTGTAGTTTTTATTAAATTAAATACTTATTGTTTTCACTTGCAGCTAACTGAGAACTAAATCTCAATTTTAAAATCACAGCTAGAAAAAATCTAAGTATTTAAATTCTAGAAATTTTTGACATATTTGTAACGTTTTGTTTTATTTTATCGATTTTTAATTGAAAAATGATTAAAATTAATTTATAAGAAAAACTAATTATCAATCCATATTGTCATTAAAGTGTACTTCTTGCCAACAAAAGGCAATTTATGTTTAATTAGCTATTTTAAATTCGGTAATTAAACAAGGAAATAAAATTGGCAAACAACGTTAAATCAAAATTAATAGTTATAAACTGAAAGCTTATCAATTAATTTTAAATTATTCTTTTCAGTAAAGTACGAAAATACCATTAGGTAAGTAAAAATAATAGTATAAGAAGCAATTTCGGATAGATAAAGTTTGACAAACGCCACAAATTCGCCGACTCTGGCCAACGACCGAACATATAGGTATCAGTAATATGTATATCGTAAAAATTTCGATTTTGGGCATGAAACATAAATTCATACTTTGTATGATCAAAGTGAATAAAAAAATCATTCATTTTCAGATATATTTAAATAAATGTATAACAAGATAATAAAACATTTGAATATTATTTATTCCCATTGTAAGACTGATGCGCAATATACGAGCTTCGGGCTCTCCATGTTTAGAAAATTAGTTGTCAGTGTTTTAATAATCCAAAGGATATTTGATTAAGCAAATTATAAATAAGAAAATGGAACAAACTAATGATGGACTGCATAATAAAACAAAGAAAACATTATTCTACTTATATATTATCTCTTTCACTTTTATATACATATATTTCTATGTGTTTTTATATATATAAATACAGAAACATTGTAAACTAAGCATGGACTGAAAAATTTCAATAATGAAAAATGAATATCACTTCAAAAAAAATTTTTATATAATATAATATTTTAAGTTAAATTAAAGAATTATATCAATAATTTATTCATTGTGTAATAAAAAATAATTATTACTTTTTATATATTAAAAAAAAAATTTTTTTTATTAAAACAAACATTAGGTAATTCAGCTATACAATCATCTTCTTATATTTTATTTCATAATTATTTACCCCAAATAATAGTGAAAATCCACAAGTATATTCTCTAAAGCAATATGGATTTCAAAAATGGTTGGTAACATTTTTTTAATGTTCGCATATTTTAAACGATTATAGGCTACAACAGAGTGCTATGTTTGTACATATTAATTGTAAAATATGTCTACAAAATTCATCTTAAAAATAAAATTTTTACAATATTAGGGGAACCCAATATTATTATATATATTATTATACCACGATCATAGTATAGTTTTATAAATCGTTACAATTCTGTAAATACTTTTTTTTGAGCTTGTTCTATTTTGTTTTGTGTTTTATTTAATTGTAAAGCAATTAAGAATTTTCTTGAATGTTCAATATTATTTATGATAAAAAATTGAAACAAAATATACAATTTTTGTTCAACAACATAATTGAATAATGTAAATATACGATCCATATGTTTTATAAGTTCGTGATATTTATATGTCTATCTTTATTTAATTATACTACCTCTTGTCTGTAGCTTTGGCAGTAGTGTAAACATTTGTAAATCTTAAATGTGTGTAAACGAGAGACGACTAAAGTAGAAGTAGTGCAGTGTAAAGTGAGGGTGTGTGTTTTGTTAAAATAATTTGTATTTGCAAACGTTTTTGTAAGTTTTTATTTGTAAAATATCAATTAAATTAATTATAAATTGTCTTGATTCATTATTTAATATATTTTTAATTTATAAATGACATGATTTTTCATATTTATTAGGATCAACATTTCATAATATTATATTTATTCCAAAGTTTAGATACATAAAACAGATTAAAGATCTGGATTTTTTTTTATTGTAGTGACTAATATTTCTGTGATTTATTTGTGTAATATATATACATGATAAAGATATAGGGGTGTATTCACTAACCCTTAGATTGTATTTTTACAAAATGTGTGTTTTTCGTCAAAAGATTATTTAATTTTACATTTTTTTTTTTGACCTAAGTACGTACCTTTTAAATTATATGTCAAAATCACATTGAAATTGGATCATAAAAATTATGCGATGCGTGTGTCATATGTTTTATAGAAGATAAGATAAAATTTAATTAAATATTTTAATTATGGTCAATATTAATTATAATTTTTCTCAGTAATTGTTTTATTATCAATAACAAAATGATAAATCTGTGACTCTTATTTATCTTTGTTGAACTTTAAGGGGAATTACATTGTATAAATTTCAAAATAAACCTACATTATTTAGGATAAGGATTAATGTTTACTTAAATGACATGTTAAGTAATTTAAAGAAAGCTTTTTGCTATTGTTAATAGTCGTGTCTAATTGTAAGACAGATTATGAAACATCTGGACAACATACATACGATATACCTATTTTTTGAATTGTTATTTTAGGGTTCTATTCATTTTTTCTTAAAAGCATTGATCTTTTTCATTGAAGATATATGAGATTTGATTTGATGTTTTGATGCACATAGCCGCGAAAACAAAAATTCATTTCTTACAAATCACAAAAAATAGTATTTTATTAGGAAAGAGTTTTCGTATGTCTAAAAGAAACTATTTTCATCTTTATCTTCTGTGTGGCTGTGGTTGTTTATATTGTATCTAGGAATAGGTTGGAAAATAATCCATGCTATAAACGAAATTTTAATCTGAATTTTATAAATTTTTCTCGAAATTAGTGTTTGGTTTGTTTAGAAGTAACAACTTGATGGGGTCGTAATTGTAATTGTATTCAACTGGATTTGATGACTTGATTGAGGTTGTTTATTAATTATAAAATGTATGATTGTAAACAGGGGCGTAGGAACGAAATTTTTTCTGGGTGGGCAGGTTCGAAATTTTTACACCCCTCCCTAAATTTTCGATGATAATAATTTTGTATTAATCTCTTCAACAAAGGGGCATGGCCCACCCAGGGAAATTCCTGGGTGGGCAGCTGCCCACCCTGCCCATACGGCTCCTACGCCCCTGATTGTAAACAATTCGCTAAATATGATCTTAGAAAGGACCCAAAATTTTGCAAATTGATATTTGTTTTACTTAATAGATCTTATTAATGAGTTAATTAATAATTGTATAATGGCCAGGTCAACATAAATTACCGTACTTGCAACTATGTAACAAACAAAAATAAAAGAAATAATGTTTGTTGTTGTTGTTAATCTATGTGTTTATTCTATATAGGTGTATTTTAATACTAATATCCCCTATTTTCCTATGAAAAGTGATTAAAAAACGAACTGTATGTTGAATATAAACATATAATTTGACGTATTTAACTAGAAATTCAAAGATGTTGGTTTTTTACCAATAAGATTTATAGAAAACAAGTATTGAAAGTTTTTAATTGTTATTATTAAAGAATGGAAAATAAAGAGCGGTTATAATTTATGCTACAGGGTACTAACCGGCGGGTCCATATCTAATAATTTACTACTTATTTAATCGATTAAATTAGTTCTAATCACGATGCAACGAACTTGTACCAATTTAAATGATACTAGACACCCACGCACATCTGTTATTCCTACTTACTTTCTATTTGATAAATGCAACTTTATTATAAAATTGGATCAAGCATGAATTTCCATAAACCAGGGGTTCCGTATTTAAACATGTGTACCTATAGTACAAAGTAAAGAATGTATTGTCACTTTGACACCTTTAGAGTTATGTATGGTAGTTAAGGACTTTAATATATAAATAAACACGAGGCGTAGGGGTGACCCGTAAGGTTCGACGAACGAGGAGAATAATAAAACAATAATTTGTTTATTATTACGAATATTACAGGTATTTTTTAAAAATATTTTATAAAAAAAAATAAAAACGACAAATTTGATATTTTGCTCTCAATAAGTTTAAGTTACAAAATTATGCGTCGAATGAAAGTGATTCCACGCCGACATGAATATTTGTTCTCGAGATAATTGAGACTAAATCTAAAGGACTTTTCTGTGTTTGATGAACTTTCTTATCTATAAACATTTCTTCCACACATATTTTTTTCGATAATTTTATTTATCGTTATTAAATGTTGCATCCCTAATCAATTTATTTAGGGTTTACTAAGATACCTTAATACATTAGATAGAAAAATTGTTACAATTTCTTTGGCATTACAATCCACGAATTCGTTACTAAATAGTATCGTTTATAGTTACGGAACTTCTAAACTGTTATCTTTAATTTGAAATATATACTAATATTATAAATAGGAAGCATTTGTTAGTATTTTTGTACGTAACAAATAAACTTAAAAACTACTGGAACGATTTGTAAAATTCTTGCACCGTTGGGAAGAGAAACTTTCCCCCGTGAGATAGGCTTTTTTTTTTTATTCCTTTATTCCCACGGGAGTAGGAACTACTTAGATGAAACTACATGACGTCCGCTAGTAAATAATATTTTCTTTTCTTTTTCGTAAAATGTACAAAAAGTTAGCTATGTGTACACTACAAAATATTTGTTTTCAAACGGCCGACATTGATACCAAAAAATTCGTGCCCGAAAGATATATGGAATTCTAGATACGGAATTTTTAATTGCAACTCATATTTTGAAATTAAAAAAACATATTTTCATCGCTACTCGGCTGTATAAATAACTAAAAATGAACACAAAAAATCTATGCTATATGTATTTATTTCCGCTGTTATATAGATAACTGTAAATTATTATTACATTTTTTTTATTGTCTATTGCTTGTATAAAAATAATCTCTCAAAACTTATTAAGTGATTTAAGTACTTTTAAATCTCGTATAAAAACTAAATTAAACAAGTGAACATAGATAACAGTGTTAATTGTTTATATACAAAACAAATCGCATAATTAATAACAAACACATAATTATGAATCGTTTTTGTAAAGAAATAATTGTTTTCTAAAAACAGAATTGATAGTGCTCTCATAACACTAGTATAATGTTAAAGTTGCCAAAAATATACTGTTGTGATAAACAAACGCAAAATTAAGGCCGTTTTCATAAAGAAATAATTTCTGCCCAAAAATGAAATTAATAGATGCCATAACACTAATATGTAACTACACTCATGTTGAATTTCATATTATTTTCATTTTCAATCCACCGTTTGATTTTATTTGCTAATCGTAATTCTTATGTAATTGATCTAGTTTCTTAAAGCATAAAATAGAGAATAATATGATGTTACCAAAATCAAGTTTGACACAAAAACAACATGACCAAGCTTTGAAATTACTAATTTTTTCAGAATTTCTGCTAAAATAATGAAACCTTGTAGGAAATCTTTCATATGTATAAATCTTTCATTTTCTGTCTTTATATAAATAGCAGATTCTTTGGCGAAAATAATGAGGTACGATACGACTGGTTTCGACAATTAGGTCCGGAGAAATTTAAATTCAAAAATATACAAAAAAACTCGTTTTTATTTTAAACAGCAAAGGAAAGCATAAGAAAAGTTTTTGAGATATGATTCTCAAAGTGAAGTAAGTATTGGATCTCTGAATATATATTAAAATTTATGTAGAAATATTGTGAATTTAAATCATAAAAACAAACACATGATTAATTTATCTTAAAATTAAAATTCGATATTTTTATCTTTATTTCACGTGACCTAAGTACTAAACTGCCATGGTGTAATATCATTTTGGTAAAATTTATTAGTTGTCATCTGTCAGTTCAATCTGATCAGTTATCATAATTAGTAAAAAAAGATTTAACAGTGCTATGTAATGTTTGGTTCTTAATGTGTTATATTAATTTTCATTATATTATATACCGATATTACGTCATCAAAAATGGCAGACAACGTTTTTACATGAATAAAAAAGATTTACATTTGAATGTTATTTCATACCAAGAAATCGTATTTATTTTGCAAAAATATTTATTTTTTATTAAAATAAATCAATATTTTGAAATACTTTTTTAGACATAGTAAACTCTCCGACTTTAAATTTAGAAAATATATGTTTGTAATTCTATTAGAAAGATAATTGAATAACAAAATTTGAGGTTTTTTTATCGCCACTTCTTAAAATCTCGAACCAAATCACTTTTATATTTGTGTCAATCAATTATAGAATTATAAACACATATTTTCTAAATTTAAAATTGTGGCGGAAATACAAAAATTTTAAGCTCTTATAGGAAGTTTTATATGAATATATTAAATTTATACTTGTAAAATTATTTGGATCGTATATAAAACAATATTTTATCCTCTTTCGAAATGACTCACTCTTTTATTGTAGGAAAAGGGTTATTGTTTCGTTGATGAACTATTTATTGATCGATAAATAGGTCAATTTGTGTCTCTTTTACGTGAGTGTACTTGCATTTATAATAATTATTATTATTAATATTGTTATTTTGTTAGTACTTCTTCGGTACATGTAAGAAAAAAAAAAGCTATACAAAACTTTTTTTCCATTGTTTATTTGTTTGTTCTCATTGCTGATTTGTAATATTTTAAGTGTTTTACATGAATAGAATACAAATGGGCCCATATAATATATAAGTAAGGGCGGTAAATGTTCAATTGAAGTTTTCTTATCCAGGCACGGGTTTATTTATTAATTTATAAGATTGCAAAGAATTTGGATTATCGTAATTTGGATGTCTTTTCAAATACTAAATATTAAATGTTTCTGAGGTGTTCACTTCTAATCGAAAATTACGAAAATGATAAAAAAAACTCTGGTATAAAATGAAAATATTATGATATAATTTTTTAAGAATTTTATGGGAGTTTTCATTGTAGTCGAATTTCTCTATATTATTTCCCTTATAAAATGCGCTTAAATAATTCATTGAAACCGTTTTTTGCATTTTTTGTAGTCGAATCTATTTATTGTTTAACAATTAAAAAAATTTATTCATTCATACTAAATCATTTATAAAGATTTTCCAATTTTCAACTTTGCGATGCATTTTTATACTCGACATATATACAAAATGTCAAAGTTATTATTAATTTTAGTCTAAGTTCGTAACGCTAAAAAAATTGAATTTTGGAATAGGTGTTCATAAAAACACCCAATTAGCTCATTTCTGCATGCTCGCCCATCGGTCCGTCATCAAAATTTTTTATGAATACTAGACAATGTTCAATTTCAACAATTTCAAATGTTTAATATCAAATTAAAGATTGTCTTAAATATCCTCTGTCTCCTGCTAAAAATATCTTAAAAATAAGACTAAACTTAATGTTATCTCCTTTAAATAGAACAACTCAATTATGAAAAAATCGAAGAGCTTTGAATGTTATGAAAATAATTTGTCTGTTATTATTTCGGAAGTACATTAATGAAAATTTAGCACTTAATGAAATTTTATGTTATATGTAGGAAACCATTTTGCTGAAAAATTGAGTATTTTTTAACCAAATAAAAGTTTATTCTTTTTTATATTTAACTAAAAAAAATGTTTATCAAAATAAAACAAGGAAAATTATTGAAAAAAGACAATTTTGCTTAAAAAAAGTGTATTAATTTTCCAACGAGTTTATCATCTTGTTTTTAATATAATAGTTTAATATCACGGATAATCATACGTGCAAGTAAGCTTTACTATGTACTTTGTACAATAAATCCTTTGTGTATAAGCG